>VUQK01027746.1:41457-53134 GCA_015106715.1 Bujurquina vittata | reverse complement strand
GGGGGGGAAAGGGGGTTAACTCTATCCATGTGTTCATCAAAAGAGAAGACTGATGTTTGATTTTCATGTTTTCTAAATTACATGATAATACAATCAAGTTTCCTTTTTACATTTGTTGTATATACAAGATCTGATGATGCTGATAGGAAAAACTCACTCCATCGACCCCGAGTGAATTGATAAGGTATGTGTATATAACGTTAAGAGGTATTGTGTATGCAGTAGAATTATTAGGCAAACAATACCGCCATTTATATAAACCTTCAGTTCTGTTTTGTTCTATCTCTGAGCCGTCATCCTTTCCTATAGCTGCCATTTTGGTGAGAAAGCATGCAGGCATGTAAATGTTTGTCCTGGAATTATGATATTTAATAAATCCTATATTGTGCTGAACAAATACTAGGGTTGACTCACTCCAGCCCAGATGATTTTAAAAACATAATTAACAAACATTTCACTTTCAAAATGAAGTTTTTTGCTGTCAATACTACTGTAATCTTTGTAACAGAGGTAATATTTCTTGGAATTTACTGTACATTTTTGTCATGAGGCACACTCCGAAATCAGCACCTCTCAATGCTTTTTTTTAAAAAAAAAAACAAAAGAAAAAAAGATAAAACTGTCGAATTATTGTCGCGTCAGCTTGAAAAACAATCAGTCATGATGCAACTTTTCAAAACTAAACGCTGTTTGAAGTACATCGCTCAAATCCCCGTTTGACCTACACGAATACACTTTTTTCCCCCTTTTTTAACTTAGTGTTTCATGATATCCCGATGAGAAAAAAAGTCATAATTTTACTGTTTTTGTCCCTAAAAATTTTTGGTGCTGAAACACCTGTGTATATTTTCAAGACATAAGCTGATGTCAGTCCTTTAACTGCAAAACAGTTTAGTCCTTCTGTGTTACAATCAGGAGAAGAGGAGGACGAGGAGGAGGAGGGAGAGTGTCCCATGTTCACAATGTTTGTTCTTTTTGTTCTCAATGGAGTGTTTAGGTCTGTTGTCACTGATAACTTATATAACTTCTTGAATCATCTCTTCATTGTATTTCAAATTCAAATAAAGTTAACATGTTGATGATAAACTTGCCCGAGGTTTGTGACACAGTTCTGTGCCACCGAGCGGTCTGAGGCGGATGCCCCACAGTACACTGATGTAACATTCCAGATACAGATTGATAGCGCTGAGATATAGACACGCAGATCTTTACCACTGAGATAAACAGAAAGAGGATCTTATACAAATGTGTGTGTGGGGGGGGGGCAGCTGCTTTCTTTGAGATTCTAAGTCGTTGTGTTTTAGGTGTATTCATTTTGGAGACATTTACAATCAGCCCTCAGTCTTTTAACCCTTTTCTATGTGTTATATATGGCCTAAAAAAACATTGCAGGTATACTGTACTGTAGAAAAATGAATGAGCATATTGTTCTTCGCTTTGTATAAGCAGTAAAAAAAAAATGTATGCATAATCAGTGGGAATACCTTGTGTATGTTTTCCTTTCTTTTCACTGATGCAAGTGTGAGTGTGCCCTTTGACTTGCATGTGTGAGTGTGGGGTTTTTTAAATACATAGGCTAATCCGAGATAAAAACATGTAAATGAGGGCATGACCAAGCTCACTGTAAATAAATTATTTCATGTGTACTTCCATGTGTATGACACTAATTCTCAATATATTACCATAAAATGGAAAAACAAAAACACTCCCCTTTAACCAGGTTCACATGCTGAAGGGTCACGCTTCCTAATATTCACTTGAAATTACAGTGTTGGGGTCTGGCTGAGCTGTTGAGAAATCATAAAGCTGTTATAATTATTCTCCGTTTTTGTTTTGTGAGTGTGATACTGGCAAAATTTCTGGCACATAATACATTTTTCTCGCGTGTGTGTGTGTGTGTTTCCTGACCCATTAACGTCCACAGTGGAATAATTTCCTTTTACACACTTAAAGTACTAGCTGAGGTAAGCACAAATTCATTAAAAGTTTTTGAAAGCTGTCAAAGCATGAGGCTGCAGCACAGGTTTTAGTCATTAGTCACAAACGGTTACTCATTTGATCATTTTTCACGCGAACACTAGTGGAAATACAGGATCCTATCATTTTTTATTAGAAGCACTTTACCTGAGTTGCCCCTGTAGCTCACCTGGTTGAGTGGGTGAGCCCTATGTTAAAAGGGTGCAGGGGCCTAGGTTAGAGTCTGCCCCGGGCTGCTTTACTGTCTACTGTCCTATCAGCATAAAGATAAAAATAAACCCAGTTACCACATAGTCTCCAGTAAGCAACAATAAGGAAGGAGAAGTAGCCACACACACACACACAGTGTACATTCCTACTGTGCCAAAAGGAGACCGTGGTTTAACACAGGCCATGAGTGGACCACTTTTTTAAAGAGAAAGATTTGAAGAAACAAAAACAAAACTGAAAATATTAATGAAAGGCCCTTTTTTATATAACAGAAAATGCACAGGTTTCAGTCATTAATCACAATCGGTTACTCATCTGATCATTTTTCACACTAGTAGAAATACACGTTCCTGCAATTATTTATTAGAAGTGCTTCACCTGAGTTGTCATTATAGCTCACCTGGTAATCCATATGTTAAAAGGCTGCAGGGGCCTGGGTCTGAGTCTGGTCTTTCCTGTCTTCTCTCCTCTGTCCTATCAAAATAAAGGCAAAAATAAACTTAATGACCAGAGTGGCTAAAGTAAGCTTTAAGATAGTTTGTAGTGCACTTTCAAGGAGAAATGATGATGAAGTAGCTCAAAAGCAGTGAGCTTCTATTTTTTTTCTATTGGGTTGTACGTGTGTTTGTAAGATATTCTGATGAGCTAACGCCCCCTGTTCCTTTTTGAAGAACACACACACACGCACGCGCGCGCACACACACACACACACACAGACCAAAAAGGGACCACAGTTTTACAGAGGTCTTGAGCGGACCACTTTTTTTTGTTTTTCTTAGTTTTTTCATTTTTGCTTGTTTGTTCTTTGGCATACTGAAGAAACAAAAACAAAATTGAAAATATTAATTAAAAGACTTGCTTAATTAAAAAATACCAGGGGGAAGGCAGCAACCTGCCTGATATTCCATTTTTTAATTTGTAGCTGCATGTCTTGACACATTTCACATGACATTTTGTATTTTCACCTTTAAGAAAAAAAAAATCTTTTTTTTTCCCTTGGAATAATACATTTAATAGTTAACTGCTTGTACAAACTTTTCTTGATTTATTGCCTTTGTTTTTGAGTCGCATTGCTTATCCACAGGGATCATTTTAAAGTAGCTGTAATAGCTACAGCTCTTAAAGCACATAAAAAATATAAAATCGACATTGAAAGACAAATTTCTCTAGTAAGCAATTCTGAGTGAAATGTGTTGACACAGCATGCTTGGCCCATACCCATTTTGCATGCTTTTTAAAGCATGGCCGTAACACAGCCACAGAGATGAATAATTGACTGATTGCTGCATAATTCAGTGCTGCATTGTAAAAATTCAAGGCCCTAAAATATTTCAAGCTTTTCTTCTTTTTATTAAAAATGAGGTTAAAGTTTCAATCAACCTTGAAAGAACAATATGACACACAGTGGGCAATCAATCATGAAACCATGCTTCTTGTGGAGTTCAGACCCACAGTGACTGTCACCGCTCCATTCAGAGCTTAAGTTCGCTATCGAGTGAAAGAAACCAACGTCCACTCGATCCATTAAATGACTCCAAGGTTCCTTCTTTGTGCCACAGTGAAAGATCCACTCTGCTCACCTCCAGTGAGCTCGTGAGATGTGGGCTGTTCACAGCTATTACTCAGATATTCTGTTTATTTCTCTATCTGATGCATTTTCCTGCACTTGCATGTGAGAGAAGAGGCCCTGCAGCTACATGTTTCATATCACTGCACATTTTGTAATAAATTCAATTCAGTACAAATATGACCATGAGGCACAAAGACTTTAAATACCAAATGTGCATTATAGATGTGTCGTTGCCTTTTTTTACTTCACCGTAGTGCGGAAAGCGCATTGCTGATTGCATATTCAAAGCACTGAAAGCCTTGTGAGCTATGTGTTTTGCTTACTTGGCTTGATGTGTAGATGTGCTCATGAAGACATCATCCAGACATGATTATTCTGCATGATCCTGCCTGCTTTTGGTTCACCCATTGTAACATTGCACACTTTGCTGATGTTTTGTGCTTGCATGGTCAGCTTAAGACTGTTGACAGATATTTTCTTGTTGCACGTAAAGGATAAAAACTTTCACAAGTGATAAATGAAGCTGTATTTATACTTCAGCGTAATGTCAACTGCATTGTTAACCCCAACTAATTCCTTGCTCATCATCCCGGCCAGGCGGTGACCATTTAGTGAAGGCAGTAATATTGCATGTCTCTTGATAACTCAGTGGTGACCTGGAGTCTGTGGAGAGGCATTAGGAAGGTGCAGGCTGATCGTCTGAAAGATGGGACTAATGTCACCTAATCAGATAGACCATTATGCATTAGTGAAACTACAAAACAGTTTTATCTGACAAGGGCCAGGCCACATTACCTAAATTAACATTTTGCAAGCATGAACATGGAAGACGACAGAAGCGAGAGGAGGGCTATAGGACTGCAGCCTGTGCTTAGACATTCGGCAGTAATTATTAATTTATGATTGTCTCTGGTCTTAATGAAAATGAAAGCCAGGAAAGAGAACAGGGAGGGATAATGTGGCGTGAAATTGAGTTTCATTTGTACAGGGGCCACCTTTTAACTCTGCGCTTCTTAGGCGGAAATGGAGCCGAGCACCCCCCCATTCCCCCCCAGAGAATGCATTTCACTGTTTCTTTTTTTAAAACTATGTTTCTATCACGCTTTCCTTTCAGTCTTCAGTCAAAGCGTGCTCATATCCTCTCATCCCTTTGTGATATTTGGGGCCAGCGCGGCCTTTAACATCCCCATTACTCTCATAAGGCCTTTTCAAAATGACACGAGGCTCTTTGATGTCTGATAACTATGTCAACAAGTTCCTTGAATGGAAATGTCTCCACACAGCACTACCTTAATGTCAGCAAGGCGATGGAGAAAGGTCTCAGACCAGGTTGGCAAAAAAAGGGGATGAACAAAAGTTAGACTGATGTGCACAAGATTGTACAGAGTATTTATTTTTTTTACTGGATGTGTTTCTCCCTGTGGAGGGCCAATTTAAGACTTATGCTGCACTGAAGTAATAATGGATTAACAGCTGTAATAATTGAGGCTATAAGGGTTTTTGCATAAACATACATATGGTGGCATGGTGAACAGAACTCTGATCACTTACGATCACGGGAACGGATATTCGGGTCCAGCTTTTAACAACTGCAGTTACTTTTTTTTTATGAAGTTATAATACATCAGTAGCTTTTAACCGGATGCAGGCAGTTACAGACAATGTGCACCATATTAAAGCTCTTGGGCTGAAAAATTAAGTCAGTGCAAAACTGCCATAAACTACATTTTCTGGAATGGGCACATGAAGCTGGTTCCAAAAGTGAGTCAGTTTCTCCAGATGCTAATGTTAAAATGACTTTACAGCAGAAATAATTTCCTTATGTTTACAGTCAGGCATAGGAGTGGGTTATATAGCCTCAAAATGATGTGACAATTTTTCAAGAAAATCTGTGATAAGGATATTTATGGCAATGTAGCAAAAAACAAACAAACAAATAAAATGTTATATTGGTGTTTGCAGCTTACAAGCAGCACTATTAATAAGTAAGTAAATTAAGGGCCTTTTCCATCCTTCTTTTCCAATGAGCTACTGTCACTGATGACACACGACCTAATTCAAAGTGTGAATCTATAAAGCACAGCATTATAGAGCAATGGTAGTGACACAGCGTTATATCCACTGGCACAGTATAAGTAAAATGTAAACACAGAGGTTTCCCGGGTTGTTCTCCTGGAAATTTTAAGTATAAAACAACTGCGTAACACTTTAGCAATAAATAAAGCAACCTAACCTTCACTTGTCACATAATAGAACTGAAAAATATACAGTGTTTTTACTAGCTGCTTAATGCCCTGTTTTCCGCCATGTAACCACATCAGTTGTTTCCATCCACCATTTGCTTTTCCTCTTATATGGAGTGCAGCTAGCGATGCTGTGTTGAGTTTTCTTTTAGGTCGCACATTGGCGGCTGCTAGCGGTGAAACAAGTTTGTTTTTCTATCTTTATTGCAAACAGTTTTCTTGCATATTCTGCAGAGTGCTGTGCTTTGTTGGATGTTGTTAAAGTACCCCCCTATAGCACTGTAATGTCATTTTCTGACAAATAACATGTATTACTATGCAAAAAAAGTTTATCCACTAAGTCACGTTTAGTTAGTAAAATTCAATTTATTTAATATTTTATTTACACTGTTATTTTCATATCTCAGGCCACAATATTGCAAAGTATGTAAGTACAAAATTTATTCTTTCTTGGGGGGTGGCACAGTGGTGCGGTCGTTAGCACTTGTCACCTCACAGCAAATATTTCCTGGCTTTGAATCCACGTTGGGGCCTTTCTGTGTGGAGTTTGCATGTTCTCCCTATGTCTGCGTGGGTTGTCTCCTGGCTTCCTCCCACAGTCCAAACACATGCTTGGGTTAGATTAATTGGTGATTATATATTGGCTGTAGGTGTGAATGTGAGTGAGTTACTTTGGATGGATGGATGGAGCTTTGAGAGTCAACCAAAGCATTAAAGCTGAATGCTAGAAAAGCTTAATTATGAATATAAGAAGCTAGCTCATTAGAAATGGGTTTGAAAGAGATGGACAGCAGCTCTGTGTGGGTTCTTTAGTTAAAGTACCAGCTGTCATATGATCCACTGTCAATAGGAAATTTGATTACAGCCACAAGGGATTGTTATTGTTATTCATACAGAGAAATATGAAGATTTTAAACTGTTCAGTGTATAAAACTATTTTACTCATTAAATCCGCTGTCATCTCAGTAAACATGAATGAATGATTACTCATGTTTAGTTTAATTTTTTTAAGCAGCGACTGTTTGTCCTGGAATATCAATACTGCACTGATTCATATCTGAAGTGGCATCTGCAAGCTCTCGCAAAATTACTCACAGCCACACTATCCAAATCACCAGGGTTGGTTATATTAAGTCAATTACATTTTTACAATTGTGAGCGAGGGATGGTTAATTTAGTTTGACCCACGAGCCACCGACACTCCCCCAGATAACAGATGGATGAGACGAGTGACCACAGGCATAAGGGAGTGTGTGTGTGTGTGTCTGAGTGTGTGTGAGCCCGCTGGATTAGTCTTCATTTGATGCCTCTGTCATAAGGGAGGGGAAGACTGAACACTGGCTGGCAGAGCAAAGAAAACACACAGGGTCAGTAGAACACACACAAACACAAGCACACACTATTAACCTCCCCCCAGCTCATCAACTTTATTTTGCAATCTTCCCTCAGAACCATTAGAATACCCTGAAGAAATGACTTTCCAATTAAACGGGATCTAGAAGAAGGTTTTTTCCTTCTTCTTTTTTTTTTTTTACATCCTCGACTCCTGGAGTCCTTTATTCCAATAATTTAAATTGGAATTGATTTTTCAATTTAACCACTGACTGTTATGGACACAGAGCATAGGGCCAAATAGAGCCACGCTCTTAGAATTTGTCATGACAGAGGCTAACATGTAAATATGCACTGAAATACTAATTTATTTCCTTCCAGGAAAACCATCCGTTTAGGCCTTGTGTGATTATACAATTTATGTATTTATGTGGAAAGCTTACTGTAAAAATGACAAATCCAATCACATTAAGCAGTTCAGATGTATAATCTAAGCGGTATGTTTAATGGTCATTCTGATAGTGCTCTAAAAGCATTACTCGGGCCAAAATGTGACTAGTTCACCACATTTCCCTTCTAAAGCGGGGTAAAACAGTAGCCTGTCCCAGACAGGGAGCTAGAGCCTTACATGTTTAAGTTTGACAAACTATGCCAATGAACTCTGCAACAGCAGCAGTTCCAGCTGCGTTCTAATGAGCATTTATTGTGTCTCTACAACAGCATGCGCTTTGCAGAGCCTGCTTCAAAGCGAACCAGATTCTACTTGAGCTGTTTTACAGATGCGTCTCGAAATCCGAGGCCGTTCTTCTGTGGACGAATGGTTCTGTCTTTTGCTCCTGACAGCTGTGCGGGCTTGTTGTTCGCTCTCTCCTGAGTTGTTTTAATAAAGTTGTGCTGCAGGACTAGTGAGAGAAGATTAATGGACGCACAGGAAGTGTGGCAGTTGTGAGAGGATGCAGGACAGAGCGGGCCAGCAGCCATCTGTTCCCTCTCCTTTACAGCTCTCTTAATGGAGAAGCAAACCAAACAACATGGATCTGAGCCCTGCAGACAGACACACACATGCACACACACTCAGGCAAGCACACACAGACACACGCACACACACCTCTATTGCACACAGCTAAACACAAAACATCACTTTATATGACAGAGATGAGAGCTAGGCTTTTGTCATTGTATTCCCCCTTGTTGGATGTGTGAGTGCGCCTGCTGGTGCGTGTGTGTGTGTGTGTGCGTGTGCGCGTGTGCTTTTTTCCCTACCTTTCAGCGAAATAAAGTTGGGTGTGAGCCACGGCTGTGAGATTTAGATGAAAGACACAGCCTGGATGGAACGTGATTAAGAGATATGTTCTTGAGGCAAAACAGGACTTGGCATTTGCTGAGACAAAACCTAATCAAATTAAAGCAAAACATGGCCATTGTTGTGGAGTGTGTTCTCTGCTTGTGTCACGTTTGAAATGAAACAGTGTAAAATAGATATGGGCTTGTGTCTGCGCTGCATCACCGACGCAGTGGCTTTATTCAGATTTACGCACAAGCACTGACTAATGACGGTTGTGCCCAACGATGCCTAAAGCACTTTATAGAGCTGTCTGGGTTATAAAAAATGTTTACTATGATGGAGCTGAATGGCTCGCTGAAAGAGTATTATTGTCTACAAGTTATTGTTTTAGATTAATTCACTGAGCAGAATTGTTAAATTCTCCATCCAACAGGCATGCCCACCTCCAATTCCTTCTGACGGGAGAAGGAATTGGAGGTAAGTAGCCTGCAGTCTTCCTTCCGCGGGTTCCCTCTCGACACCGGTGCTCCATATTTATTATTAGCCTATAATGAAATCTATAGTCCAACTGTTTCTCATTTTGTTTGTTTTCAATGAACGCAGACCATGTCACGTTAAATGACAACATGCATCGTCTCCCTCTTTTTCCCAGTGAAGACATCTGTACGACATGATGAAGTTTCCTCTCTGAGTATCAATCCTGTAATTGAGCTCAGGGAGAGCAGACGTGATGTGCACACAGAGGAAGCAAAAGGCCTCCCTCGCTCTTCATTCCATTCCTTCTTCCCTCCCTCTGTTTCTCCACACACAGACACACGCGCGCGCGCACACACACACGGGCTGATGTTGTAGCCTACTTTTATCCCAGGCGCACGCACAATTATTCTTCTCTTCCTCTTTACCTGCTTGTACATTCAATTTGTCAGTCAGCCCTCTTTAGATGCACATCAGCTGAAATAAGTGCATTAGCATTAGCTGCCATAATATTGCTTGCTGCTCAGAGAGCACTGCACTCTGAGCCAGGCCTCTGCAGAGAGGAGAGACGCAAGTGACATCTCATAATAGTGTCTTCACAAGCATTTCACAACACTGCATCCTGAGTGAGGCCATGTCCTGGACCTACAGTAGCTTTATTCATGTCTTTTTATCCGCTTTGTAATGTTGCATTCTCATTCTTCTCTTACAATACCGTGGATCATGTGGAACCTGAAGTGAGACCGGATTAAATATTAACACAACCTGACACAGTCCCTACTGGCGCTCCTATTCCACTTCACCTAATAGAATTAAAAACTTGCATGGAGCAGAACACTGTCGAGAATGCGCTTCTTTACACTGACTTAGAATAAATTTTGTACAAATCTATGGAGAACCTGACGAGGAGGAGGCCAAGGTTTTCCACATAGGCACTTAGCTGAGCTGAGAGTTGGAAAACACACACAGGCGCGCAGATGAGGGCCTTACATTATTTATAGTCCCTAATGGTGGATGGCTGTGTGTGTGAATCAGCAATAGAACAGTCTGCTAAAATAGACACAGCTGTAATCAAGGCCATACATTTCCTCTCCTTCTCATGCTAAATACAGGGTCAATTGGAGGCAGTTTAGCAGCATTTGAAACTCTTGCACTAGATTATCTCCTTTTAATGGAGACGAAAGACAATGCAGAAGTAGATTGCAGTTGCCAGAGGAAAAGATTACCTCTGAGAGGCCATCCTTGCTAAATGTGTGTACCGAAGGCATACCTCACGCAGTTCCTGCTCTTCATAAGATATGATTGTACATCCAATGCAGATAAAAACAATAGCTCATGTGCTTAACCTAGTTTTGGCCACAAAAGGAATCCATTAGTCTCATTGTGCAGCCCTTAAGCTCTGCATCGCAGGGGGGAATCCACTGTTGCGCCGCTACATCCACGCACATGTGCCTCTCATTTCCTATGGCAGTCCAGAAGTATCCTTCAACATCCTATTGTAAAGTTTACCAGGGGAGAGGTTCAGTGTATTAAAGTGCCCTGAGAGAAACGCTAAACGATGTAAATGCAGGCAGCTGCTGGCTGCTAATGCCATACAGTAGATGAGGAGGCCCAGCTGAGGCTGGATGTGTACAGTATCTATATAACATTATAGACTCTCTTTCATGTCCTTGTGCTCTCTAATGGGAACAATATGAAGACTAATGGTATAGTCAAACTGGGCAAAACAGTGCTTCAAACCAAACTGCAACAAAATCCACTCACGCCTTTGTTTCAGTGTTAATTTGAATTCAGCTGGGATTTTATTTAGCATTATTTTTTAAGACAATTTAAAACTCAGTGTTTAGTTTGGTTTGGGAGTTCAACAATTGAGCAACACAGCGTCATCAATTTATTCATTACTTCCTTTGCAACAGATAGTGTGCAGGTGCTTCAGTGCGAACATATATTTGTTCTAGTGTAATTTTTTATCTTTTAAATGTAGAGTCCCATGCATACCCTCAGGCAACTGCAGAAGTACCTCCAGTACAACCGTAGCTCACACTACTCCTTTTTTTCCCTTTGAATTCAGAGGGGTATTTCCCCCCAAATCTCCTTCGCCTTTCAGGATGTGATGGAGCCCACATGAACACGCAGCGTTAGAAACTAAGTCTTTAGAAAGACTTTTAATCATGATGCAGATAAATAAAAAGCACAGTTTGAAAAACGAATGCAGCCCCACTGTCTCTGATCATCATTTGATAGTGTGCTGACACGCAAACTCTATTAAGCTGTCTTCAAATATGCAAAAATGATATGATTTTACAATGATTACATATTCACTTCCCCAGCTGGCTGGCTCCAAGCGTCTCCATTTGTCATCGACTATTGTGTCCAATTATATGATTAGCTTTGAACACTCCAGCACTTCGAGAGCTCTCGTGTGTTCTGCCGCGCAGAGTGATTCACAAACAAAGTCATTACAACATGTATTCACACATATCAAATAACAAAACAGATGGCCACTGCGCCTGCTGCCTGATTTGTTTTCCACACGAGTGGTGGGAAAAAAAAAAAAAAAAAAAAATTTTTATTTAGTCTTTTTTT
>VUQK01027746.1:13808-37656 GCA_015106715.1 Bujurquina vittata | reverse complement strand
TGTTCTGCCAAAAAGGTCCTAGTACTGAGGAGGAAGTTCTTGCGGCTCTTTGAAAGTTGAATAAGGTGCATTCTTTGATTGACATTACGACTGAAGCAATTTACCAGAACAACTCATGAAGTAACTTACTTATGGCGATTGTGTAGATTTAGTTCCTCATCATTCCACATGAGTAAAATCTGAGGAGAAAAAAAATAAAACATGCAATGTAGAAAGGCTGTTAAACTTTCAGCACAAGGCTGTGTTAGGTTTACAGAAGTGACACTGAGTTAGAATAGAGGTTTCTTCTAAATATGGATGTTTCTGTCTTACAGTTTGCAGAAGCAGCTGGTGATTTGAATACATATTTTTAAAGTGCTCTGCAGCTGTACTTTGAGAAACAGAGAAAAACAAGGAAACAAACATAAAAGCAAATGTCTGATTTAACCATAATCTGTGGTTAGACTAAAACATGGAAGTGTGATTTGTATCCCTGCGAAAGTGATGTTGTATCTTGATAAGAAATCATGTGACCGCTGTGTTTAACAGCCAGCCATTTTTCTACTGTACTCCACTCTACTGTACTCTTTATTTTTAAAGCACAGTTACAGGGTATCTAGACATCCCATAGTAATCTAAATGTGATGTATTTAAAAAAAAAAAAGATCAGTCACTAAAGGTGTAACTAAAACAAACATATCATGTGAATCAGTTTTGGGGTATCACTAACAGACACATACAAAGCAGCCATAAAACACGTCTGTCAATATTACAACGCTCCCAAACGAAGAGTGAAACAGATCAGGAAGCGTTGCCAGGGCAATAAAAGACTGCACTTACCACAAAACTCAAACAAACATCTCGACAAGCTCACACCAACAGGTCAATGAAGCCAACGGGAGCTCGTGAAGAGACACCAGAACACTCAGCTCTCACTGCCCGAACAGGGAAGTGAATACTTTCTCTTTGAATGTGACTGAAATGGTGGCGAGACAGAAGAGGCTGTAAAGCCCCCTTCACTTCCTGTGCGGCCCGTGTGCAATAGTTTCTGCTCTTTTAGATTCCTTTGCACTGTCTGCGTGGTTGGAACAGAAAGGGCTACAGCTTTCCACAGTCTGCAATTACACCCCCTTAAAGAAAATGATGTGCCATTAGAAGTGGGAGTGTGTTTGGCAGGCAGAGAGATGGCAGATTTAGGGCGAGTTATTGATTGGAAAAGTGGGGTCTGTCACAGCACATTAGTTCTCAGGGGAGTAATCCACAGCAGGTTGCTGCGAGAAGCATCTGCTGCTGGAGAGAAGTAATTAAAAACAGGATGTTGAGGCAGTTGCCATATAAACAGGAAATAAGACGGTGGTAATAGACACTTCACGCTGATGCTGGGAGATGGTTTTACACCACATCGACTTAATGGATGCAAAGCGCATAGCTCAGGTGAAACGCTCAAGGTCAGTGTGGACCTGGATTGAATATAGATTAATGCGTCTGATTAATGTGTGTAAAGTTGGTAAAAACTATGAATTGGGACGTTTGACTCAACGAACAAGGCAGACAAAACTTCTTCTCTCGGTGTCCTCACTGCTGGATTCACAGAGCTTAAAATAGACTCTGTCTCCATCACTCACCGCTGTTTTTGTGACTCCCGTAAAAGGGTTTATGTATTGCCCCCATACACACTTATAATTGTGTTACACAGATTTGTCAGCTTTGATGCTGAGCATCTTTTTTTTATTGTCAGCCGATGTTTTGAGTACTATATTTCAATCACAGCTCATTCAGTTTAATTCTTATTCCTGGAAAATAATTATCTATCGGCTTGTCCTCTTGATGTATCTTAAAAAAAAAAATCTCACACCAGATGGCACGTTGTGTTCATTGCAATATGTTGTTATGACAACAGTCTGTGTGATGTTTTCCTCTCTTTGATACTTGTCATGTGGTTGCCTCAGTATTCAGATCTATAGTGCATGTTTAATTATTCACCTGTATAATTAACAATGAGTCAGTTTAGACTTTTTCCACACTGATATCCACACATCAACAATCCCCCCCCCTCTTTTAAAACTGTTTTATACTATGCCATTTTTGTAAAAGCATAAAAGTAATATTTCAATAAAAAGATTAATATATCCTCTTTTGTAGCTTCTGTCTACATTTAGAATTGATATATGGCCCCTGTGAGAAGCTCATTTAATTTGGTTTATCGCCACCTTTCTTACGCTGTTTAACACTGCTCTCTAGTGGCCCAAAAGAAACACTACAAACAGCCTGTGACCTGTAATGATCGTCTTTGCAATGTGCATGCTATAAATATATCAAAGGCAGCTTCCACACCAATGCATCCGATTTTATTTGTGACAATTCCTTAATAAATTTAAAGCTTTACACACCAGTTTTCAGCACAGGCCCACTAAACAGTAATCATAAAAAAACTTCACAAAATGTGCCACTTTGGTCGGAATGTCATCGTTATTACATACAAGACATAATTAAATTGTTTTATATTACACAAACATATGACAAAATAACATCAACTGTAAAATGATTAATGATTAGTTCATATTAATCATTGTGGAGCCTCTTCCTGCTATCACTGGGTGAGAGGGAGGATTCAGCCTGCACACGTCAGCGGCCCCCCTCAGGACCAACACAGAGCAAGACAATCATTTCCTCTTAAATTCACAAATGTGGTCGACTTAGAATCAACAGTTAACGTGCGTGTCTGTGGAGTGTGGGAGGAAGCTGGGATACTCAGAAAAACCCACAGTGGGAACATGGAAAGTCCACACAGGACGGCTGGGTGGAGCAGCAGTACCAACCTCTGCAACGCCATGCTGCCGCTTGAGTTTAATTAACAATCCACCCATTGCCTGTCAATTTATAAAGCTCTACCTAAACAACCTCCATATTTAGCTATATCTGAATGCATGTATGGCCATGATTTCAACCTTATGTTGAGCTCTTCATGCTTTCAGCCTCCCTGAGAAATATAAAGTGACAGAAACAAAGCAGGATGAAGCAGCTGGCAATTATATGTGTGAAACACAGTGTTTATTGCAAACCAAGCAACCGCACTATGATCAGAGGACATGCTCCAGTGAAACTAAATGTGTGAAGGCAGAAGTACAAAATACAACATATAACAAGGCCAAGAATCAAATAAATATTTATTTATACACTATTGTGGGTCATGATTAACTGTCATGAATATGCTTTAATAAGTAAATGCGAAGGTTAAAGGTTAAAAAGAAACAGCGCCCATCAGAGTTTCCCACACAATCTTATTTTGTAATCAGCAGTGTAAAATCCCAAAAGATAAAAGCTGTTCTGCATTTATGCACAGATGGTTAATGTAAATATGTGATTAATGTCTGACTGTGCTATCTGATGACATTTACCCATCAGATAGGTTTCTAAGTATTTTGTCTAGTTTCAGGTGTTAAGACAGCGGTTTTACTCGTTCTGCTCCTGATTTCACGAATGCTAAGTGAACACATTTCCTGCAAGTGAGAGATTAAATCAGGTTAGTGCAGACGTGGCAGCACAAAGTTCTATTTACTACCTGCTGGAGTACTTTCACTGCCAGCAGACTTGGAGAAAACTAAACAATGGCCTCACTTTATTATTATTATTTAAATCCTTGTCTACTGTTTGGTTTCCAAATAGCACAGCTCATCCAAACTGATTACAGATCAGATTACAACCAGAGGGGGCTTTGAACCCCTGCTCTCAGTATGCGACGCAGCAACAACAAGTCTGTCTTCAGATGGGATTATCAGGCTTTATGTAACCTGAGTTTGTTATAATTAGATAATGAGGGCAGTGTGACTTCTGTAATTATTGCTTAAAAACCAAACAACTCATTTTATATATAAATTTAAATATTTGTGAGATTTCTATTTTAAAAAAATAATAGAACAAACATTTTTATCTGAATCTAGAAAAAAAATGAGCAAAACAAACTGAGAATTTGTTCAGGGCGTTTTCGGGAAAAACAAATCGCGCTGACGACACAAAGGTCTCAAATACGCATCAAATATGATACAGTTGATAAACAAGTCCTCGTGATTTACATGTATATATGTGAATAAAACCAGTGAGAAATAACAGAACAAACACTTTATCTGAGTCTGGAAAAAACAGAAGGAGGAAACAGTTTAATCTGCGATATCAACTTCTACGGGAAACAACACACAGTTGCGTTATAATGTGTAAATTCAAATGTTTAGTACTACGCATATGTGTGGTGCATATGTCAAAGAGCTTTTTTTCTCTTTTTTTTTACAGCCGCAAAGATACCTTTTAGAGCTCCTTCACAATTACTTGTTTTTGCAAAGCAGCAGTACAGTTTTTGTGTATCTTTGTTATTTTTTTAGTTGATGGGACTCAACTAAAGCCTTTCCTCATAAGTTACGTAATAACTGATAAAAAAAAACCTTTATTCCACATTTCAAAGTTTGAATAATTTAGTTTAAACACTGTACAACTTTGTGTACTGGTGGCACATCTGACGCTCGGGGGTTTTGCTGATGCCTTGGCACCGATGAACTTCACACTAGTTCTTTTTCTCGTATCAAAGCCTCCTTCATAAATGAAATGAAAAGTTTACACCTCTCCTAAACGCAAAGTCAGTAAAAACAAACCAGCTCTCAGAATTTTCAGTCTTTTTGATGCCAACATTCGCTAGAAGCCCTGTGACCTTTATGCAGAGAGGTGTAAGGTCACGGCGGTTTATAGACGGCTGCAGGGTGCAGTGTGAGAGATGAGAGTTTGCCCTTCACCACAGATCAACTGTTCTTTAAAAAGAAAACCACTACATGTTCTCTACAACCTCAGACCAAGGTTTTGCCAGAGTATTACTCAATATACATTGATTTGTCAGAGCGATGGTTTAGTACTTATCCTTACATGAATATTAAACATTGGACAGGTAAAATATTCTGTTATATTCTATTATTCTGCCTCAGGTGTTGAAATGTATGAATGACCAACACCACGGCCTTCTAATTCCCTTGGAAATCGTTAGAAAACTAGAAATTCTTAAAATGTATCACAATATGCTAAAGATCCGACAGAATTCACTGATAATAAGTCAGTATTTAAATATGGTGACAGATGCCAGGCTTGAAGGTGTCAGTGTTGTGAGGTAATGGCAAATTGTTAAATCTAAGAACAGAAACAGAAAGTGATTCACAGATAGTGACTCTGATTACCCCGTCGCTATACAAACAGTTACTGTTTGCCTCTAGCAAGAAGCTTATTGGATAACTGGAAAAAAAAATAAAATCTCAGTGATATCCATAATTAATATAAATCATTTATTATGTACAGTACTGCATAAACATGTAAAGCATTAAATTGAAAACTGCTCAAAAAACAATGCAGTGGAGAGTTTTGAATTGACCAATTATAGTCGCACAAAATGCAAGAAAAAGAAAAAGCATTCAAGTATTTGGAGTGACACTGGTGCTTTGGCAGGTTGGCTATTTGAAGCATTTTAACACATTTGTTACAGTTTTCTGTGGATTTAGGGTTTCTCAGTAGCTACCATCTCTTCAGGTAATTCTAGTCACAGATGTTTGATGATGGTTCTGGTTCCTTATGGCACTGGCTGCATTCAAACAGTTTTTTGTTTTTTTTTGAGAGTACTGCATGTTTGTTACTTTAGGCTTGAGTCCTGACTGCACAGTGGTGCAGTGGTTAGCCCTGCTGCCTCACAGTCAGAATAACATCTGGGAGGCCTGTGTTCAATTCCACCTTAGCTTGGGCCAAAATTAGACCATAAACCCCGCAAGACGCATATGAAATTGCTGATGGAACATACTTGAAAGTGTTGCACAGACAGAAAACAAAGACTATAAACATATCTGGAACAAATAAAGTAATAATGATATTTATATGTGTGAATATTGTTGCAAATGTCTTCTTTAAATTAAAAAAAACACATACAAAAACAGCTGCGTATACAAGTTACTGAATAAAAACACATCATTTTCCAAACAGACAATATTAAATATGGTGCTTTTGCAAACATTTAAGGCTGGCAGACAGTTGAAAAAATGAAAATTTCCCTGAACTATCAGACCTGAAAGCTGAACTGAAACCTTTGGGGAAAATTTACACTTGAAGCGTGATTGTAATTGAGAATGAAACTTGTAACACGTCAATTTCTGTCGTACTTTTCAGTTCATAGAAGCATCACTGCGAGGGTCAGATCTGACCTGAGGTTGCTGCTCAGTCAGAAAATCCTTTTTGAAATTGTCCTTCCAAGTGAGAGTACGGTTTGCTGGACTTTAATTCTTCTCACACTTCTCAAACATTCACTATTCTTTCACCGCAAGGTGAGCTTACACTCGACTGTCAACCTCCAGCAGGCTCCACGTGCAGGATGTGTGCATGCTTCTCTAGAAAAAAACATGTTCTTTCCGTAGCTGCAATAATGTCTGCTTTCCTGTACAGTTCACTAAAATTAAGCAGGAAATATGTAAATGGTTTTTAGCAACGTTGCCTCTGACTAAGGCCTTTCTGTGTCGTGTTTGCATGTTCTCCCTGTGCCTGTGTGGGTTCTCTCTAGCTACTGTGCCTTCCTCCCATTCTCAGTGTTTGCTCTGCAACAGGTTCCTTCTTTAAGTCTCAGCTATTTTGTAAATGTTCTTTTAGAACCTTCACTTGTGGAAAATAATCAGCTTGTTTCCAGTGTACACAGCTGCTGGGCATTCTTAATGATGTAAAAGTCAACCTGTTTATTTGAGGAACTATCTGCAACAAAAGCAACCCTCTTATTCTGTGCAACTCTCTGTGCCTTAATTCTGCAGATTAGTCATGGTATTGTGATCTTCTGTTCTGTTCTGTAACTGTAGCCATAGTTGAGCTGTTGAGTTGGATCCTGTTGCCATCAAGAAAGTCCTTGGAAGAACCTTCAGGTGACATCCTCACTGCACTGGAGAAAGACATGCTGACCTGCATCTTCAGGAGTTTCAGGAGCTTTCTCTTGTAGCCCTTACAGGCAAAGAAATAGATAAATGGGTCCAAGCAGGAGTTGAGGTTCATCAGACACACAGTGATGTGCAGCGACACCTGAAAGGCTGTGAGGTGGCTGCAGTTGGTTACCGACACCAGCTTGCGGATCATGTACTGCAGGAGGTCGATGTGATAGGGGCTGTAGCAGATGATAAACACCATGGAAACGCAGCAAATCACACCGATGGCCTTGCGGCTCCTGCCGGACTTTTCCGTTAAATGGTTGGTTTTGGCTGTTAAGTGGAGTTTGGAGCACAAGACAGAATAAGACACCAGGATGGTGACCAAAGGGATAACATAACCCAGGAAAACTGCACCAATCAATATAGTAGCAATATGTGGAACGTTATCAAGGTTGGGGTATTCCATGCAGGTGATGTAGCCATCCGGTTCTTGGTTGGTCATTTTCATGTTAAGCAGGGGGAGCGTCTGGGCCAGGACCAGCAGCCACACACCAACACAAATGTAGCGCACGTTGCTGACTTTCCTGAGTCGGCCAAAACGCAGAGGCAAGACCACAGCAATGAAACGGTCTATGCTGAGGCAGGTCATGAAGTTGACTCCGGCATAGGTGTTGATATAGAAGATAAGGCCTGAGATCTTACACAGAGCCTCTGTCATAGGCCAGTGGAAACCCAAAGCATAGTAGACAATCCTCAAAGGCAGAGAGAGGGTGAAGAGGATGTCGGATATGACCAAGTTGAGAGAGTACAGGGTGGTGGAGTTGATCTTCTTCAGATTGGGACGGATGACATGGAGGGCAAGGCAGTTCCCAAACAGTCCTACAAAGAACACAATGCTGTAGAAAAGAGGCATGAGGACGCTGGCGTACTCTCGATGATCGTACAGGGTGCTACAGTTGCTGGTACTGTTGGAGTCTCTGGTCGTGAAAGCCATCTTAATTTATCTGAGTATCTGCAAAAAAGAAAAAATATAATCAAAACTTTATTTAAACTCGGGCAATAAACTGTTACTTTGCATTCTTATCCAGGCTTTTCCCCCTGTATGCATCAAATTAAAGGGAAAAAACCCAAAAGACAGAACTGCTGAGACTCTTTATGATGAACTGAAACTTTTGTCAAGTCCAATGCCGGTGTGCGCACACATGGAGGGTTACAAATACAAGATAGTACTTTCAAAAGGGAAGTAAAAAAGCTACAGTATGTCTCGTAAGTCCGTTTCCTCACAATATACAAAATCATCATTGTGCATGGATTGCTCAGTACATGAAATTATCTTTGGTTGCTAAACTATAACAAATTATAAAGTTAGATTGGAAAAAAATCCTGTTTTTATGTTGCAAGCTGCCAAATTCAGCCAAAAAACAAGCAAATAAATCATTTTGTGCTTCATGCAAAAACCAAAAAAAATTAAAAAACAAACAAACAAACAAACAAAAAACAAACGAACCAAAAACCCCAAAGCAAGAATAAACTCTGACCTGTCAGTAGACAGAGTTAACTCATTGTTAAATAAACCGGCTGTCCAGTCCACATGAGTTTTTGGTGTGTAGTGCCATCTTGTGGTTTGAGATTTGATCAAAGATACAGCTCTCATCTGATATGCACGGGTAACAGACTGGAACTGTAGAGCACTTATTTTCACTTGTTGGACAAGTACAGATTGGTGAAGTGGGGTGCCTGGATTGTCTTGCTATTGCACAACATTTCTGCCGGGAAAACCATGAATCCTGTTTTTCATGTTGCTGTTACAGTGAGGCGCAGCATGACCTGAAAAACTGTGGCTGTTCAAGCAGCCAATAAACAAACCCTTGGCCTTCAAACACCCCAGATCTGAGTCCAGTCGACCCAGAGGACCCACAGGATGCTGAGCCAACATCACGCTACATTGCACAAATATTAAGGAACACCTCCAAAAGCTGTGTTTATGCCCCAATCAGGTGAGAGGAGGACATGAACATGTTTTCATCTTAATCAGTCTGCGTTACTCTTCTCAATTTTCAGTTAGACACACAGTTACAGTTTGATGTTTTAACATGCTAGAGCCTAATTAGAATTTTAATATTCTGAGTACATTTCCTCTTCACATATGAATTTATATTTCTAAATATCACAACTCACATTCATTTCCAAACTGGTAACAACCCCCAGTTTAAATTTCTGACTCACAGGACGTGTCTGGCATCATGCATGCCGTTAAGAGTGCAATGAAGGAAGTCAGTGAACAATGCTTCTGCATAACGGCCACTCTAAACGCAGCTGCGGCGCTCTCATATGAACAACACACACACACACACACACACAAAAAAGTGGTGTTACTAGTTGGCCTTGTATATGAGGAAGTCAGCTTCCACACGGTAATGCTGGGCAGCTGGAGTGTCACATTATTTTACACAATCTTATAACATGCCCTGGCTACGGCTATCTGCTCATCCACATGGTGCAGTGGACGAATGTGTTTCCTGGCCCACTAATGCAGCTGATCTGCATTTTGGGAAATACAATAGCTGCTTAAATGCTTTTGTAAAGCTGATGTAGGAATTCACAACTTTGAAAGCTGACTTTGTGTGTGTGCGCGTGCCTGCATGTGTGTGTGTGTGTTTGTGCGTGTTATAAAACTAGTTATCTTAAGACAGCTAATAGTGTGACTGTGGATTTTTCTTTTCCTGAAGTTCCCAAATTAAATATCAGAAAGAATGGGCGATCAAAATTGTACTGGTATTGTTGTAAAGTATTCAAAAACACAATTTCTTATTCTTTTTGCCCGTGTGAGACGTTTGCGTGCAGTACTTGTGTGACTCTAGTCTACGGCGTGCTTTCACACAATAAATCCATTCTGAGCTAAACTGTCATCTGAAATCGATTTAAGTTAGTCAAAAGGCACACAATGCTCACCCTTACCCAATAAAGAAAAAAATTCCAGTTTGGAAAACAAAAAAGAAGGAGAAGAAGAAGCTTACCTCACAGATGGAATATACTGCTCTTCAGATTTGAAGTCACACTGATTCATCGAATTTTTGCCAAAAGTTTCTCAATCATTGAAGCTGCCCTGAGTGCTTTGCCGCCGCACTGCCCTGGGTGAAAATAACATGACACAGAGTAATCAAGATTGGTATCTTATGACGGTAGCCATGGTGACAAAATATCCTGTTCTAGCTCTCCCTCTCTCTCTCTCTTTCTTCCTCTCTTTCGCCCTCGTCGCTCTCCTTTCTCGCTTTAACTCAACTTTTTCAGATGTTCTGCCTTGCGCACTAACAGCTTTTTGAGACACCCACTGATGCGCGCAGCGTCACTCATGTGACATCAAAATATAGCAAATCATTTCATTTGGCATTGGTGGTTTATAAAAATGTGGGTGGGTGAGCCATCTGTGACTTTGACGGGAGGAAAAAAAAAAATCTAGGTTTCACATGCATGGTCCATGTGTGCACTCACGGGAGGATGTGACATCAGGTATAGAAATAAGATGGTCAGCATTTTATTTAAAATAATTTACATGACAAACCACAATTTTTTTAATTTTCCTCTTCTCTCAGATGATCCTTAATTCAGTTCATGCTCATTCCTCTGCTTCTGATCAGTTTCCCCTTAGAGTATTCAAATGAGTGACGGCCAAATGAGGAACTTCCCTTTTGCTCCAAACATGCCAAGGCTTTGATGTTGTTAGCTCAGGCTCACTTTCAGAAATGACAAACCACACTTCAGATCTAAGACAATGCAAATGAAGTAAAGAATCCCCCCCGCAGGCAAATATAGGCAATGTGACAATCACAAATATGCTTTGGAGTAAGACATCAGAGACTAGCTTAACTGTATTATGTGGTTATGCTTTGATATATTACTGAGAAAAAGAGAAAAGAGAAAAAAAGTGATGTGGCGCACCTGTACTGATAGATTTTCTGAAAGCATAAAGCAAATGTGACTGCGAGTCAAAGTATTTCTTGCTGGGTTTGAATTAGAGCTCTCTAATTGTACACCTAACAACAGTGATCCTGCGGTTTTCACACCTTTAAATCACCACCGCCCTTTAGGATATTGCTTTCATTGCGAGCATGTACAGCTGCAGGATGTGCACTATGACAGCAAAAGCATGGCGGTGGTGTTTTTTTGTTCTGCACCTTTTCTTTTTCCATTCAGTCATTCAATTCTTTGCTTTTTCTGGAGTGGGAGGACTTAGTATGATGTTCTGACCTTTTCAGCTGCAAAAAAAAGAAGCTATAATGCAAAAACATCTATTATATGCAACACCTTGTGACCTCTTAAAGGGCGCTAAATAGAAATATTTCTAAAATATAGTTTTTTTTTCTTTTTGACCACAAACTTTCTTCCTTCAAAACAAGTCTGGTAGTGAGCGAGAGAGGAAGCAGTTAACTTCCTCATGGCCTGTCCTTGTGGGTCTGACTCACAGGACGGGCCGGATCACACCCGTCAATGACAGACAAAAAGCTACAATTGCTATTCATAGTAGACACTGAGGGCAAGTGACTAACAATGGCTTTACATTCTGTTCTTGCAAAGGTGTAAAGGTTTTTTTTATAAATAAGCTATCAGGTATTGTTTGTGATTGCAAAAACAATTGCATGAAACAACTCAGAAATTGATCTTTTTTTTTCTGAGAATTTCAAGTTCTGTACATCCTGTGCATGTTGAAGATTTCCTCCCAAGGCATGTTATGAAACATAAATTTCTTCTCTGTGGCCGAACACTGAAAGTTTATTGCAGCATGCAGCCATGGCGTAACATGTGTTGTTTGTCAGTGTATTCACATGGTTGATGACCACTTCAGAACTTTTGATATTGTTGTTAGTATTTGATCACACAGCTTTTTTTGTTCTTATATTAATAAAATCTTAGCCATCAGATGATTCTATCCTTGTTAAGTATATAGAAGCAACCTTGTGCATGTCTACCATGCTTCACAAATGCCACATCTGCTTTAGGGTTTTTTCTCTCGTTACCACAAACTGGTGTAAAAATGTATAGAATAACTTATCAGTAGTCCAATGTCTTTCAAAGGGTATTGAGCATGTGGTTTGCTGTATATTGCAACATCAACAGGAAACTGCTGTGGCTGTTCATCTTAGTGCTGAAATAAAAAGACAACTCAGTAACACAATTCCCATGAAAATAGCTGATATTATATTTGAGAGTTCACTTTAGTTCAGTTATGGGACAGCAACAGTTTTTCTTTTGTTTTGTCGGTCCTGCTGGTTTGTATAAAATTTCATTTTCCCTGTTTATTCAAAGCTTGTTTTATTCAAAGCCTCTGAATGCCTAAGAACGTGTCCCACGGTTCTAAGCAGCTTTGAACCCCGCACTGAGAAAGGACTTCAAACCCACACCTTGGCACGTTTAAAGAAATTTACAGCATTTAACTCTATTAGCAGTCAAATGGCCTGTGGTCCACAGATATCATGTGATGACAGCAGCTTTACGCAATATCATTATGGCTCTGCGCAGAGCAGAGGGCATGTGGCAATGACTTTGCTTTACACATGCATCTTGCTTGTCATGTCGCAACAATTTTTTTCTTAACTGTATTTGGCTGCTCATCCAATTCTGTCTGTGAGGTCATGAACATTCATTCAGGAGCAGTGCTCTCTTCTGGCAAGTGGAATGCACTGCAGGTGGAGGGATTCAGACGAGCTGTGATGGGAAAAAAGACATGAGTGGTTCAAAGCCTCGCACAAAATACACTCAGTTTGCAGCACTTGCGTCATAACATAAATAAGACACAGGATGGCAGCAATGTCTTTACTGCTCTTTTCCCTGCAAAAAAAACAGAAAAAAAAAGAAATTCAAACTGTAAAATATGGAGTCAGTGCTGGAAACAAAAGTTTTTAAAGAGCTTTAAGCCAGTGTGCAGTAAATTGCATGGAATTGAGGGAGATCTAGAAATGTGCATGTCATCTCTGAACGATTGAACTAAAATCAAATTTTAAACACAAGGGGAAAAAAAGAGAAAGAATACAACAGAACGCTATCAGAACCCCGGACCTCAACACTGAAGCATGTTGGGATCATCCTGATAGAGAACAGAACAAAAGGCAGCCAACATCCAAAGAAGAGCTTTGAATGTCCTTCAAGACGTCTGGAGAAGTATTTCTGAAGACTGTTGAAAGAAATCAGGAGAGAAACGCAGTGTAAAGCTGAATAAAGGTCGGCCACACCACGACTTTCAAGCTTTCTGGAAACTCTGTTTTTGCCTCATATGCTGTATTTCAATGAATGCATGCATGTTTCAATAAGTCACTGTGCTTATTGCCCATTTTCCAAGCAAAATATAAAGAAATGAGGGGTGGCCCAAGACTTTTACAGAGTACTGCAAGATTTACACACAGCAACTAAGAGAGAACCAACAATTTCAGTGGAGTATTTGGGGTAGCAGGTGCTCGCCTTGCAACCAGAAGGTTGCTGGTTTGAGACCCTGTCTGTGCACATGCTGTCAGTGTGTCCCTGGGCAAGATACTTAACCCACCTTGCCTAAGTGTCAATGTGTTTGTGGTGGTCAGAGGGGCCGTAGGCACGAATTAGCAGCCATGCTCCTGTCGGGGGTGCTGTGGTTACATTAGTAGCTTACCACCAGAGAGTATGACTGAGGTGTGAATGAATGGTGCTTGAAACTGTAAAGCATCTTTGGGCATCTAGAAACGTGCAGTATAAGACCAAGGCATTACTATTATTATTACTTCCCTGTAGTGTCTTCTTTGACAAACAAAATCTGTTTTTTTTTAATGGATTCAACTGGTTTGACTGTGATCCCAAAGATAAGAGTGTCCTGTGCTGTTTCAGTTTATGTCTATTGAATAAGAATAGAAAGAATAAGGGTACAACCCCCCCCCAAGTCATTTCATCTTTGGATGGATAAAATGATCAGTGATTTCATTTCATTTAGTAGTGCAATTAATGACAGAATCACTTGATTCATTAAATTTGTGCCACAAAAGTAGGAAAATATGCATCAATTCAATTAAGTGATTTAAATACTATATGATTTTAAATTAACATATATACACCTTTCACGTTATTGGGTACAGCTATTCTTATTGTTAACACAAAATTCTAATCAACCAATGATGTGGCAGCAACTCTGTGGATTTAGAGATTTGTAGACATGGTCAAGACAGCCAGCGAAAGTTCAAACCAAGCATCAGAATGGGAAAGAAAGGTTATTTATGTGGCTTTGAATATGGGATGGTTGTTAAACGGGCTGGTGTATTTCAGAAACTGCTGATCTGCTGGGATTTTTCCCACACAACCATCTCTAAGGTTTACAAAGAATGGTCCGAAGATGATCCAGTGAGCAGCACTCCTCTGGGTGAAAGAAATCTTTGCTGATAACGGCAACAGTAACCCAAATAACTATTTGTTATGACCAAAGTATGCAGAGCAGCATCACGTGTGGCTCCATCCTGCCTTGTATCGGTGATTCCAGCTGATGCTGCTGGTGTAATAGTGTGGGGGATATTTTATTGTCACAATTTCATGTCAACATGGACTAAAATCTGTGAGGAATCTTCTCAGCACCTTGTTGAATCTGTATCATGAAGAATTAAAGGGCACATATCATGCTTTTAAATCCTTACTTTTCATATTTAAATAATTCATTTGTAGTCTATATACAGTGTTATGCACATGTTTTGGCACCCCTGATAATTTTCATGATTTTCCTTTATAAATCATTGGTTGTTCGTATCAGCAATTTCAGTTAAATATATCATAAAGCAGATGAACACAGTGATATCTGAGAAATTAAATTAAGTTTATAGGATTTACAGAAAGTGTGCAATAATTATTTAAACAATATTAGGCAGATCCATAAGTCTGGGCACCCAACAGAAAAATGACATCAGTGTTTAGTAGATCCTCATTTTGCAGCAATAACAGCCTCTAAACGCTTCCTATAGCTTCCAATGAGAGTCTGGATTCTGGTTGAAGGTAGTTTGGATCAAAACATCTCCAGTTCAGTCAGGTTTGATGGTTTCCGAGCATGGACAGCCCGCTTTAAATCACAACACAGATTTTCAATAATATTCAGGTCTGGGGACTGAGGTGGCTGTTCCAGAACATTGTACTTGACCCCAAAAGAATATAAAGATATCTACGCAGCACCAGGAGAGAGTAAATGTAAATTTCCTGCATTCCTAAACACTCAAAGTACACAAAAAGTCATTTCAGGGCTAAAAAAAGTGGATTTTGCATATGTCCCCTTTAACGCACTTCTGACTATTCTATGTTAATCTCCATGATGATGGAGCGCTGATTAGTATATAACTAAGTAAGTAGAGTAAAATTAAATAAATCAGCCTAATTCAAGCAAGTTATTTGTTCCATCCATCCATCCATCCATCCATCCATCCATCCATCCATCCATCCATCCAGTCATCCATCCATCCATCCATCCATCCATCCATCCATCCAATTTCTTAACCACTCCAAATTAATGTTGCCATGATTGAAGCTTATTCTGGCATAAACTGGGTGAAAGGTGAATTGCCAGCCCATCACGCTCTTACATCTGCACCTGCGTATTATTGAGAATAAACTAATTAATCTTTGTTGCAGTCAGACTACCTTGAGCAGCAAAGCTAGGCACAGCACAACTGTGCTACCCATGCACAAACAAACAAACAAACGTATGCAGTATATAGAAAAAAGAAAAACATTTGCAGTCTAAGACGCAGCAATCACTGTGAGAATGTTTCTTTAGGAACTTGTTGCAGCAAAGTTTGATATGGTACAGTTTGTAAACGCATATGGCTTGTGGGTTCTTGTTAGATGAAACCCTATGCCAGTTCAGATAAGCGCTGTTTCACATTATTTTCTCACACGGGAAAGTGTTTTTGTTACCAAGTAGTTATGAGTTAATAACGCTCCACTTTGAACAACCTCATTAACCTTTAATATTCAGTCTGATTAGAGGATGATGTAACTTTTCTACTGTCTTAATCATCTTTCATTCATTTATACCCCCCCACCAAGTAAGAACTAAAAACATCAGTAATCATTCAAAGCAGTTTAATCTTTCTTTATGACACATTTCGTGCGCATTGCTTTCTATGTAAAAATAAAGGCCAAATTTTCCAAAAAGAAAAAAAAAACCAAAACCTCAGGAAATGCTAAAGGTTAAATTTAAATATGACGCTCTGTGCTATAAACAATGTGCACCTGCGTAAATTGGTAAAAAGCACACACACACATGCACTTGCATACACACAAAGAGAACCCTCAAAACAAGATGTGGAGCCCAGCAGGAATGAGGCCTATGAAGGGGAGCAGGAAAGGTGGGTGAGGAAGTGGTGATTATCATCTGCGTACTCCCACACAGAAGTCAGATGTGGGTATGAAAGAGAGAAGTGTGACATGTTCTCATTTTGGCATACCCACAGTTCTTCCATATTGTGAAATACATAATACTGCGGGTATCGTGTAAATGATATTTATGATAGCAGAATATACATTACAAATTTGTTCATGCGATTTCACACAAAGCTTAACTGTATTTGTGCTTCTCTACAGACACAAAAAAAGAAAGAAGAAGTGAGAATTGCTTCTGTGCAGTGTTAGCGACCACAATATTTTTCAAATGCGTTAGGAAAAAAAAGAAAAAAACACAAGTTGGGTCATTTTCTTCCCTGTGCACAAAAATATCACTACACAAATATCAGTTTAAGTATCTTCCTTTTAAGATTACTGAATGAAACCATTGATGCTACACAGTATGCACATTAAAAATAAATGGGAAGCAGAAAAGGAAAGGCACTCATATGAACAGAAAAACGCACAACGATACATTTCACAGTACAAAACAAACACAAACAAACGAAAACTGAGTACAACAAAACAAGGAGTTTTTAGCAGAATTAAAGGCGTGTAGTCTGCATGTGCGTCTGTGCAGAACTGATACATACTGTACCTTAGTTAAAAGGCATCATTTAAATAGACAATGCAACAAGGCCTTTTTGAGTTCAGCATGGTAAACTAGGACTTCTCTGTGACACAAGTTCCAGATGTACATCTTGCAAGATCAGCTGTGGTTTCTCAGGTGTTGCTGCTGCTGTTCTCAGCTGTCATTTTGGAGGAGGCACCAGAAGTATAGAGATAGTCTTTAAACAGGCTCATCACCCTCTTCTTGTATGTCTTAATAGCAAAGAAGTAGATGACTGGATCCAAGCAGCAGTTGAAGTTCATTAATGAAACTGTAACCTGGAAGGTAAGGGTAGATTGTCAAAAGGAGGGGGAAAGGATGGGGAGATTTGATGGGGAGAACTAAAAAAACAACAGTTCTTACCTGTAGGGCCACCTTGAAGGCTCTCAGCTCTTCACAAGTTGGCTGGTGGTGTATTTTTCTGGACATAAACTGGATGACGTTGATGTGGTAAGGGCTGAAACATACGATGAAAGTGAGGAGGATGAGCAGGATAATAGTATTGGCCCTGTGATTCCTCCTTGAGCGGCCAGTTACAGAGTTCTTCTTGGCTGCATCTCGCAGTTTGAGGTTGATCTTGGCGTAGCAACACATGATAGTGGTAAGTGGACAGCAGAAGGACACGGCACAGGCCAGAAGCAGGAGATAAGGAGTGAAGCGGGAGCCCTCGAAGTTGAAGTACTCCATGCAGGTTCGTCTTCCCTGATGCTCATGCAGCATGCTGCGGAACAGCAGAGGAGCTACCTGCAGAGAGACCAGAGCCCAGACCAGGCAGCAGACCCTGCGAACAACCTTTACACTCCTCAAACATTGCAGCCGGTGTGGATGCACCATGGCCAGGTATCGGTCCAAACTGATGCAGGTCATGAAGGCAATACCTGGTGGGAATATAATGGAAATGACACACAGCTTCTGCTTATTGTTTTCACCCTCCCAGCTGCACTCTGAACATTTTGTTTTGCTGTTGAACATTTTGAAGTGTTTCACTTTGAGCTTTACGAGTTTTTAGACTTCTTCGTCATCAGTTAGATTTTCTTCTCTGACATGATGCAAATTAAAATTCACATGCAAATTATTATATTTTTAACAGAAGGTTCAATAAGCACTCAATTTTCCAATTTTTTAGGCTTTACAGGGTAAATGGCATTTTATTTTTAATAATCTGTGTAATCTGTTTCACCTTTCAGAATGTAGGAATAAAGCAAACTAATATAAAGATATGACTGCACCCATGTGCACACACACACACACACACACACAAAGACAAGCTCCAAAATACAATAACAAAATTGCTCATACTACCTGCGTATGTATTTGTAAAGAAAAGAAGTGTGGTCACTTTGCAGAGAAGGTCACCAAAAGGCCAGTCAAAGTGACGGATGTAATACGTAATTCTCCCAGGAAGAGCCATTGTGAAGAGAGTGTCAGATAAAGCGAGGTTGACCAGATAGATGGAGGTGGAGTTGAACTTCTGTTTCCTCTGACAGATGACATGGAGAACCAAACTATTGCCACATGCACTGATGATGAAAACCACAGAGTAGAAAATGGGGAAAAGCACCACTGCAGCACTTTGGTACACAAACACATCACAGCTGCTCTGGTTTGATGTAACTGCAGCAGAGTCCAGGGTAATATTTTTACCAGCCATCTCACCTGTTATTTTATGTAAAAAAAAAAGAAAAAAGGTTACGATAAATATTCATGGGCAGAAAACTGAGTAAAGCTGCAAGAGACCACTGTGCTACTATACAGACAATGAAAATTATAACATAGAATACTCACAGTTAGAAACAAAGTAGCCAAGTTTGTTTGCTGCTAGTGCTGCAGAGTCTGCTGGTTGTGGCTCCAAATTCAGCAGTGATGCTTGAAATATCTTTGCAAAGTTTATGTGAAGTGTTCAAATCCCACCTCTCTCTTTGACATCACACCATTTTGAAAGACAAAAGGTCACATATCAACCAGAGAAATGTTGTATGTTAACACACTGTGTGCAGCACACAATATGTATTGGAATACTAATCTTAAATATTAGTTAATATTAATTTAATGGTTTTATTACTTGACTTTTTTTCTGGGAAAGCAATACAACTTTAAATCACAGGGTGTGAGGCAGATGGCGCATAATGCATGTGACATAAATTTACATGCACATTATATTGTTATGTCTTGGTCATTCTTTGCTTTCTCACTGAGATTTAAATATTTTTATATATGCTGTTCATAAAAGTTTACTTCCATTTATCATTATTGGCTATTAACACTTAATGTGTGACTTTGTACAAATAAAAGGTACTAAACCACTGTTGCTATTATTGAAAGGAGGCGACTTCACACCATTTTTGGGGTGACAGAAATATTGAAACCTTTTTGGCTGAAGTGGGTCGGGGGTGAAAACTGAGGGGGAAATCAAATTCTAAATCAATATAATGCTACAGAGGTAAGTTACAGAGAGGATGGTTAGGTCTGGCTATACAATAGGTTCATTATATTCCGTGGTTGTAAAAAAAAAAATGAAAGGAATAATGAAAAGATGATGAGGACCAGTAGATTAATTGGTAGAGCGGGTCCTCCACCAATCAGAAGGTTGTTGGATGGATCCCTGGCTCCTCTAGTCTGTGTGTTGAAGTATCCTTGGGCAAGATACTGAACCCTGATTCACCAGTCCAGGTATAAGAGAGGATATTTTTAATTTCTCTAACACACACAAAGAAAGGGCAGTTCAGGCTGGAAAGAACTGATTATTGCTTCTTGTAGAGTTTAAAAAGCATGAAAAAGCAAGACTTACATGCTTTACACAGAAGCATTTATGACATGATTTGAATTGTCTACAGTCAATATAATAGTAACTTTTCCTGCTGCTGGCAGTGGGTGCAGCAAATTTTTTGAGAAAGGTTAGATGAAGTGATAGAGTGTGAGGTTTTATTATGTTCCTGCCTCTGAGGTTTTCTTGTGCTCGTGCTCTTATGTAGCTGAGGTAAATGCAGGTAGGCCTGAGATGGCACTGATGGAAGATATAGCAGGAAGCTATCGCTTGATGTGTGAATGAAATACTAACAGTTTGAAGACAGTCGTGTCTCCATATGTATACATATATCTCAACCACCAACCCGCCCAAAACATTAAAAACATATAAACACTCTAAACTGAAAAACAAGGTGTTAAATTCTGAGAATAGTTAGAGCGGTTTAGATGTGGCAATGTGAATCTGTGTTAGTGAAAGAAAGCACAACACCAGCGTCGCTGCAAACAAGACTCTCAGTGCACTCAAAGTGCATTTAACATTCTCAGATTATAGCTTGAAAAGTACAAGTAAAACAAATCAAAGAATATAGTGAATAACAGGGTACCAAATTAGATTTAAAAAAGTAGGCTACCCTTCTAATTACTCCACATCTGTTAATTAATTGCATGGTGCACACATGAGACTAAAGGGCATTCCCAGTGAAATTTCATAACTAAAATTATTTGGTCTTTCACTATAGAAAACCATAGACTGTATAAAAAAGAAGAAAATCGCCATTGTGACAGCACCCATCACTTTCTGAAGTCCTGAAATAAAGCTGTAAACTTGGCAGCCAGGTGGAGTGCTAAGTTACCAGGGAATGTTGGTTAGCAAGTTGCACAGACACATCCAGCTTAATTTGGTGCAAAGCAACATATAAATACTTTCCCAGAATTCCACTACATTTAGAGCAAAGATTTCTTGGAGTATTTTCTGAAAGGACACCACTAAGACCACCAAGACTAGTTCAGTGGCTTTAATTAATGGTAGTGAATCCTCAACAAACTCTGAAAACCTTGCAGCTCCAGCTGCCAGTGTCAGCAGCCACCTGACAGCTGAAATTGCCATGCCCCGAATAATGCATAACTATATGTCCCATTAAAATTGAAACTGGTGAGTAATAAACAAACAAAAAAAAACTCTCCTCCTTCCAGATGGCATGTAGGGGAAAACCGCTGCTATAACCATGCTCATTTGTGATGTAATGCTGCATATTTTAACATAAGACTGTATAGGGACAGGCTCACTTTTGGAGACAGCCTTGAGTGGCAATCAAGTTTTCTTATACAATAAGATATTCTGACTTTTATTGTAGATACACTTCGGAAGTGGCTCCAGGGTGTAGTGCAAGGATCCTCAACTCCAGGCCTCAAGGGCCGGTGTCCTGAATGACCTCCTCGGTATGCAGTCAAGTTCTCCAGAGTCCTAATAGTGACTTCTATATTTGACTCAGGTGTTTTAAAGCAGAGACACATCTAAAAGTTGTAGGACACCGGCCCTCAAGGCCTGGAATTGAAGATTCGTGGTGTAGTGGTTAACACATTCCCTTTACATGTGAAAGATCCCTGGTTTTAGAACATAAGACCCAAACCCAGCCACAGGGGGTCACATGCTAGTGCCATGTTAAAATCATGTAGTTGCTCTTTAACAATGATAATAATACACAAAACATATAATTTCTTAAAACACATGTGAGAGAGAGCCTTGGTTGCCGGATTTGTTAACAGAGTGTTGGAGTCTGGGGATGAGAAAAGATCGCTTTGTGCAAATCATCCTTTTGCATTTGGCCAGTTATTTCTTTGTTGTAACAATGCTGCATGGCAATAAATCTATAAATAAATACCTGTCAAGGCAATCACACAGGTAGACACATTTGCAGGACTGACAGATCACATTCAAACAGATGGTGCACAGAATCTGCAGTAAAGACTCCTTGTTTCAGTCAAAGCAGGCAATCCACAGATACACACATATTCTTCATCCACAGCGTTTCTCCCGAAAACAGCCAAGCCTCTTCTCCTCCGGTTCTCCAGAAAATCTACACGAGAGGGAAACAGCAAGGTAAGCAGAGCGGTGACGAGAGCAGAACAGAAGAAGACACAACAGGCAGCGAGCAACACTGACTGTGGTTCAGTCACTGATCTGAGGAAACACCCCCTTAACCAGTGCCCCAGACAAGGTCATCAGGAACAGGTGAGTACAATGACTTCCAGGTGTGTGGAGTCAAAGGGCGCAGGAAGGGTGTCGCCCCTGAAACACTAGGTTGGGGTTAGAACGACAACAAAAACACACAGGAGAGAGGAGAGGGAGCCAAATGAGAGAGACAGAGAGGAAATGGCACGAGGACAGAAGGACCATGACAGTACCTCTGGAAAGCCTGTTTATTTCCTCTTAAAATGGTGCCACATTTGTAAGGAAAATGCATTTGTGGGTTGAGCAGCAGAGTTGAGTATGTGGGTTGTCCCATTAAAAAACTTGCCAGATTTTCTCTGCCGAGGCCAAACAGCTTATTCTGCTACTGCCTATCTTGTTTTGAGCCCCAGGTGCTGACAGTCAGGCTTGTCATCATTGGAGGCAAATATCTCCACAGTCAGGGACCAAACTAGCTTCCAAGATGACAACACAGAGTAGGGTCTATCTGAGACCACCTCCAGAATTTGGGAGTGGAGAGGATGGAGCCTGCAGTCCTGACCTCAACCCCACTGAACACCTGTCGGTTAAGGCTGGGCATGCTGTTTGGGCCAGAGTGACACCACGCTGGCTGATTTTCCACAAATGCAGGTTTAAGAATGAGACGCCGTCCCACAGCAGCGTGTGACCGAGCTGGTGACCAGCATGAGGAGGAGGTGCCAGGCTGCTGTGGCTGTGTATGGTGCTTCCACATGCTGCTGAGACCCCTGTTTGGTAACTTGTTAAATTGTCAAAATGTCTTGTTTCCAATCAAGAGTCAATAGTAGAATAAGCTGTTTGGCAAGTTTTTCATGGGTGCAACCCACAAATTCAACTCTGCTGCTCAACCCACAAATGCATTTTCCTTACAAACGTGGCACTAAGAGGAAATAATCAGACTTTCCAACATTATAAGCTTTATTGCCAAGAAGAATTGTTACCACAAAGAAGTCATAGACCAAACACACATTTCCTTACTTTTTGTGCGACGTTAACATAAAATCTACCTTTTGGATTTTTGAATTATTAATTGCCAATAAAGTCTTTACTACCGTTAACAGAAATAAGCAGCTCACAAGACTTGTTGCAGGCTTGTTCAACTTTATCCACAAGTCATCTTCCTCCTATTAATATAGTGACAGAAGCTCAGATACACCCAACTATTTTATATCTACAGCCACAAAGATGCACCCTTCCTCACCGAAGGTTTTGGTTCCTTACAGCCAAGTTAATGGTCAGAATACAGCAGAAGCACTCTGGCTGTAGCATTTTACTTGGTTACTCACCAAAGCTTTCCAGCTTCGTGTAATTGAAATGGATGGCTGCTGGATAGGCAAAAGGTCACTAATTGTCACCAGTCAAATGTGGTTATAATACAGCTCACTTAAGTCACAATAAAAGCTTCACGTAGGCAATGTCACCTGCAGGTTAGGTGCCTGCTGCACTTCAGGCCTGAATTTCATGCTCCATTAATTTTGTGCCCTGAGTTAAACACCTCATACCATCTGAAAGCAAAGACAGTTGTTTGTTAAGCCCTCACTAGGCATCCTGAGGGTATGGCAATGCTAGAAAAAATGCTCCAGAGGACACAGAAAGAAGGAGATTATCACCATTCCTGCCCATGCAGGCTCTGCACTAACGCCCCAAAATGTGCTTCAGCAATACCCATGGAGAGGTTTAAAGTGACGCTGTACAAGAGAAACAGATACACAGAGCACATGTTGCGCATCTACATGATAGTTTATGTTCTGGCAAATGTCTGAACATAAGTGAATGAAAATAACTGAAAATCAGAGAAGTTTTTTTTTTTATTTCAGTGGCAGCAGCACCATGAAAAGTTGCACATGGTAGTTTGTAGTAGCGCACTTGCAGTTTTCTAGGCTGATAGGTGTATGACATGAAAGGTCTTAGGAAATCGAAAGTGACGACCCAGCATGGAACATGCATGGAAGTCGCTTCTCAAAAATGTGACCTTTTTCTGTTTAAGTCAGGGGTGGGCTAAAAGGA
>VUQK01027744.1:4942-15845 GCA_015106715.1 Bujurquina vittata | reverse complement strand
ACAAAAAATAGGAACACAAAAGTAGCCTATGTAGAGTCATTTTGTTTAAAACACATGAAAACACTTTTTTTGATTATAATTGTATAAATTATATATATTATATAATTATATATATGTATATATATATATATATATATACAGAGTGTATATATACATGTATATATATACACAGTGTATATATACATGTATATATACACTGTGGTGTCTTGCTTAGTTAATTTAAAGGGGCCGAAAGTATGCTAAGAAAATATTCCCCCCACCATTACACCACCACTACCAGCCTGAACCGAATGGATACATACTTTCTTGTTGTTTACACCAAATTCAGACCCTACCATCCAAACGTGGCAGCAGAAATCAAGCCTCATCAAGGCAGGCAACATTTTTCTTATCTTTTATTGTGTAATTTTGGTTAGTCCCTGCAAACTGCAGCCTAAATTTCCCTTCTTAGCTGACAGGAGTGGCAGCAGGTGTGCTCTTCTGCTACCGTAGCCCATCTGCTTCAAGGTTGGACATGCCGTGCCTTCAGAGATGCTCTTTTGCATACCTTGGTTATAATAAGTGTTTATTTGAGTTACTGTTGCTTTGCTATCAGATTGAAACAGTCTGGCCATTCTCCTCCTGACCTCTGGCATCAACGCAGCATTTTCACAAAAGCGCCGCCGTTCACTGGGTATTTTCTCATTTTCAGGCCATTCTCTGTAAACCTTAGAGATGGTTATTTCAGGAAATCCCAGCAGATCAGCAGTTTCTGAAATACTCAGAGCAGTCTGTCTGGCACCAACAACCATGCCATGTTCAAAATCACTCAAATCACTCAAATTCTTCCCCATGCTGATGCTCAGTTTGAACGTCAGCAGCTCATCTTCATCACGTCTGCATGCCCACATGCACTGGATCTCTGCCGTGAGACTGGCTGGTTAGACGTCTGCCTTAATGAGCAGTTGAACCGATGTACCCAACAGCATGGCTCGTAAGCATATATTTTTCAAGGTTAAAAAATTTTTATATCAATACCCGAGTGGTTTCAGTTTTTAGTCTACATGAAATACTTGAAATTCACTATATCATAAAGAAAAATGTGGGTGACTCACCGTGTGTTATGTAATTACTAATTAATTATAGTTATTAGAAACCCCGATCAATAGGCTGCATGAGACACACATTGCATCTCTGTTTTCATATTACGGTCATATAAAACTATGTTAGGATACAGAAACACAAAGAACCTTTTTTTGTTTTTGCAGCTGGATACAACAGCATTCAGACTGGTGTCAAATATCGGAACCCTCAAAGGAATACACCCTGAAATGTAAATCGGCCCGGCGCCATTTATTTATATGGGCTGTGCGTGAATAATGTTCACAAGACGTGTTGACACAGGTCAAATGTGATAAAACCCATTCAGCGAGCAGAAAGATGACACTTTGTTTATTGCTTACAAGCTTACTGGGGGCTGTAAAAATGCGATCCTGATCAGAGGTGAGGACACAGTCGTTTCTACCCAGGAATTTGATCCGGTTCCAGTGCGCGAGTGTTTGTGTCTGCATCTATTTCACATCAGATCTTTGAGTAGGAAAGCCTAGATGCTGGCAGCAAACACCCCACTTCCACCATCCTCTGAAAACCATGTTATGTCTGAATCAAACACACCGTAAAAACACACACACACACACACAAAGAATATACACAGACATACTGTTCCTGTCACATTTTCATCTGCATGTGGTATGCTGTAAATAGGCCTAATGTTTGATCAGCCGAGAGATCCTCGTTCGCTTTAATCATCTTGTTTAGGGTGGGATGAAAGAATGCATAAACCACTAGAGGAGAAGGTATCTGTGATGGACACCATAAAGGTTAGCTGGTTGCTGATGGCTGTCTGGTGTGCATTAGTGGAGAGGCTACAACGCTGCAACTTTAGGGCTTCATATAAGACTTTACATCTACACAGTAGACCACTAGTATGTCGTGCTAAAGTGTGCAATCAATTATAGTTGATCCAAGTGTGCTACAGTGTGTTGCTACTTTAAAGAAGTTTTTTTTTTTTGATTGGAGAAGTCATCAGTAACAAGTCAGCGTTATACCAGATGGCTTTGTTCCTAAATGACACCCGTCTCAGCTGCAATCTGACCTCTAGAGCTTTTGTAAAGCACACAAGTGCCCCACTGTTACAGTGTGACGCCAGCATAAGGCACCTTTTTATTGCATCACTTCCCTAAAGCCAGCAGGCAAAAATAAAAAAAACAATATGACCCCTACCACAGAGCTGTTAAGGCAACAAGGGACAGCCACTCTTTACTGTGTCAGTGCAGCTGCAGAGATGCTCACACCAAGTGACTGAGAACAGATTTGTTGCTTGAGAAATAATGATGACAAAGGATGTTGCCAGTTTAAATTAAGATTCCCCGTGCACGTGTTAATCTGTAACACCACCTGTTCTCATTATTTCCATATGTTCGATCAATTGTGTTGAATGAGGTTGAACAGCATTGCCATCCATAGGATCAGTAAACTAGAAATACCCTATATTACCTGCGCTATAGCTGGGTGGTGTCCCTTAATCATAAAAAGACTTGTTTACTCTGATTAAGGAATATTTGAGCCTGCCCAGCATCACCAAAGTTAACTCCGATATGCAGTTGCGGCAGCTTGACTTTTAGCATAAGCGGGTCACCTTTTCAACTCTGCTCAGGCATCTCTGTGCCGAGAAGGTAAGAGAAATCACTGACAGACTGATTTTGCCTTCGTCACGATGAGGTCTGAGCTACAGGCCAAAACTAACTCGGGGCCAAAAAGCAGTTTAAGTATGATAAACTGCTGCTGTCGGATGACAAAGCTGTGTTTTTTTCCGCATTTCAAAAACATTTCTCCTGCTCGACAACCATATAATTTTACAATTACTGTGATTCGAAAAAGAGTTGTTTCCCACTAACCCAGAAAATGAAAGACAGCCGAATATTTTGAGATCCATTACAAAAAAAAGTTAAGGTAATTTCTTGCTACATTAATAAGCTCGGTACGGTGACAGGTTTACAAATACCATTATCTGACTTTGGAGTCATTTATTATTTAAGTCAGTGCTCAGAGCCCAGTACTAATTTCCCTGCCTACTTCATAATGTTCCTTTTTATAGAGGAAGCACTGCCTGGAGTTTGTCATGTGTTAATATTTATCCAAAAACGCATCTCCTCCGGGCTGCAGAATAATGGGGATTGTTTAAGAAAGCAATCCCCTCTACTTATATGATTTTTTTCCCTCTCCTATAAAAGACAGCACCCTGCTGAAGCATATGTTGAAAGAAGAGCAGCGCACTGTTCAATATATATGCTTCCTTAAAACACAAGGGTTTCATTGTTAGGGGTGCTGGGGGAGCAAAGATGGGTCTGGGTTTCAGAAGATTTAAGACACAAGGTTTAGATTCAGCTTGAAGAGGGGCCCTACTCCTGGTGGGAGGTGAGAGAGTATGGGACAGGGGACTCACGATAAAAGAACTACAGTGCCACCTACTGGTGCACAAGCGGTACCACAAGTGACTAAAAATTTCAAGTTATTTCAAATTGTTAGAGCATGTTCTCAGAGGGGATGATTAGGTAGCTGAGACTCAAAGCAAAAATAACAGCAGGGATGGAGGATATATTGGACAAAGGATGCTGAAGATGCCAAGCAGGAGCTAAAGAGGAAGACGACAGCAGTTTGTGGATGTGGTGAAGGAGGACATGCAGAGGGTTGGTGTGACAGAGGAGGATGCTGGGGACGGTGTGAGATGGAGGCAGATGAGCCGCTGTGGTGACCCCTAAAGTCAAAAGAAGAAGAGGAGGAGTTGTAATAAAATATGCACAATTAACTCCACCATACCTAGTTCTGTATTACTTTCTGTATGTACTAACTACACAAAATATAGGATATCATGTGAGATTTCAGAGCACTTCCATTAGTTATTTTATACTGGGATTTACGCTATGGATAAAACACAGTTGTCTGCAAAGTACAACAATGAAAAACATATTATATTAATATATATATTTTTTATTCTGTTGCCCATACTGCCATACTGTGAACAATTTGAAGTTTTTTTTAAACAGGAAACTTATTAAAAAACTTCCCACAAATACATTTATTAGTATTTAAACCACTTTTTCGATGAATTTACACAAAGTACAGGCACCAAATTTAAGAAAGTGATTGCACTAATTTATCCTTCCTTCAGTGCCGTGTTTAATCACTCATAATTATTCCTGTATTATGGCTTTTTGGTGTTGCGCTTTGTAGATAGTCCATACACACCCCTTGACAATCTAATACATTTCTGTCGTTAGAAGACGTCTGCATCCCTGGAGCTTGAAATATATGAGTTTCTTTCCAGTTTAACATGGAAAAGTGAGACGATGTTGCTCCTTTACTAAAAAAAAGACACTTTCCCCGATTTTTTTCTCATAAATGAGCTGATTTTTTTCCCTTTTAAACTTGACACTTTTTTTTGCCTCATCCTGTCCTGTCCACTTCCGGTCGATAGGGGCGGTGTAGTTGAGTATGCGCGGTTTCGCACTCATCAAATCCAATATGGCGGTTCACAGAATAGCATGTTTAGGGTTAAATGCCCTTAATTCCACCTTTTGCGTCCCAAAGCAGGTAAAGTACCTACTGTAATTTTACATTAATTGGCTGAGATTTTGTTTGTATCAAAACTCGCTCTGGTATATCTGACAGCCGGATGGAGAAAGTAACAAAGGCGAATTTAGTGATGTCTGGCGCGCTGACGTTAGCTTCGTCGCTAATCCTAGCTAACCTGGTAAATGTCAAACCTGGCTCAGGATGCATCTTTCAGGGGTTTGGCATGACTAAAAGCACGGGCGGTTAATGAACGACGACGACGGTGTGGCTGTGGCCCCTTATTTTGCATTTTGAGGTACATCAAGAAGAAAACGAGATGCAGGAAAATACTATAAATTTTGACACTCAGCATAAAGATCCGCAGTGAACGTACACATTGTTATCCAGTCATCAGAAGAGTGACATTTGCTCAGCAGCAACGTTTAGATGTGGGTTAAATTTGTCTATTTAAAATGTCAAATTGTCTCCATAATTTCTCTCAGTAAAGTGCACAGATAGTAGATGCACATCAGTTGATCACTGTTTGTTATCTTTGATGGCTAGCAAGTAGGGCTGGGTGACTAATTTGATATTGACTTCATTTATGGTTTGGCTTCTAATGATTGTGAAAACAAGAAACTTCAACTGGATGAAACCCTTTCACATTCGTTTTGTCTCGTTATTCCTCAAGTGCAGCCTTTTTGTTTTGGTTTTTACAGCTGAGCACTTACTAAAAGGCCAGACTCACTCCCTGATTAGTTTCACATGAACCAAAATGATGGAGGGAGAGCCTTTGGTTATCAAGATCAATGTAGAAAATGCAAAAGTCGTAGCAAAGCTTCTGTATTTCATTACATTAGTATCTTTCTGTCCAGATCACCAAGGGTCTCTCACCCACTGTGCTTTTGGTAGTGCATGAAGGAGGTTTCAGTTAGTTGCTGGCTCAGATCTGTGTAACTCTGTGGTCAGGGCTTTAGTTCAGCAATCTGATTTCCATCTCGATCTCAGTGTAATCGAGCAGCCCTGCAAGAAAGCCACACAGAACAGAAACTGCTACTATGATGATGAGAGGTCAGATGGTGTGTTCTCAAGTGCAAGCTTGTCTAAATTACCCACAACAGCGCAGATGAGCCAAAATGATCAGCCTTTGGTCAAACTGCTTTAGCTTTTGTGAAAATAGGTAGGGCTGCTCAAATGATATCCACTTTCTGGGTATGTAAAGTTCAGTTTGAGCTATTTACTGTATGTAAGGGAGTACAGAGGCAGAATAAATAGTGGTTACCCTATATAGGCAGTCACTAACTAAAGGAGCACTGTTTGCAGGCACTGAGGAGCTGTTGGGGGGCCGTGGAGCAGGTGAGAGGATACTATGTTGACTGGAGGATGCTGAGGGACGTCAAGAGAAGACAGATGGCTTTTGACTACGCTGATGAGAGGTTACGGATCAATGCACTGAGGAAGAACACCATCCTACCCAAAGAGCTTCAGGTACATATTGAAGAAGGACATTTGAGTCTTTTGTGTATTTATAAGTAGCAAGGGTGATGACATGCATGTTTACAAATACATTATCAGTCTAGAGTGAAGTCTAATTATCACAGATTTGTATGGGTGGCCATTCATGAAAATCAGCATCCAAGATGATTTTTTCTTTTTGCAGGAGATAGCAAACACCGACATTGCAGCACTACCCAGAGACAGCTGCCCTGTGAGGATACGCAACAGGTGTGTGATGACTTCCCGACCACGAGGAGTGAAACGGAGATGGCGACTCAGCCGTATTGTCTTCCGTCATCTCGCTGACCACAGTCAGATGTCTGGAATTCTGAGGGCAAGGTGGTGATGGGGCCTCATTGGACATTTTGAAAAACTTTTTCAGTGGTTACGAACAAACAACATTTCATTTAATTTATGCTTTCCTTGGTCGATAAGGTGCTGTTGCTCCCTTATTGGTCTTTTAAATATTAAAAATGAGAAAGATGATGTGACTACTGGAAAATAAACAACTAAATATTGCTGTACATTACTGCTTTTGTTAGTGTTGTGGATTATTATAAAATGTTATGCTTAATATTGTTATATAAATGTGAATGAAAACCATAACGTCTTCCAGGAGGAAAGAAGGGTTATTTTTTTAAGGTTTTCACTGACCTAAAGTTAAAATATCTAAAAATATAGCAATATTTTATTATATATAATGAATAGGCAAGTAAGCCTTATTTTTCATTTAATTTATTCTGCATTGTTGAATATGACGGAAAGAAGATTTTTTTTTATTTAATAGAAAGGTCTTTAGTTTAAATGTAACCAATCCCATCTAATGAGTATACGCTCACCAGCCACTCACACCAGGTTGGACCCAGTTTTACCTTTAGACCTGTCCTAATTCTTTGTGGCACAAATTCAACACCTGCACACCCATGATACCAATCTTCTCTTCCACCACATTCCAAAGGTGCTCTACTGGATTGCAGTCTGGTGAGCCCATTTAAGTACATTGAACTCATTATGTTCAAGAAACCAGTTTGAGATGATTTGAACTTTGTGACATTGTGTGTTAGCCTGCTGGAAGCAGCTATCAGAAGATGGGTGCAAATGAGATGTATTGAACAAAATCTTTGCAAAGGGCTCAATACAACATGAACAGTCTTCATAACAGCATTGATGCCAATAAGGGAAAACTGACTCCTTTAAACTTGTATGAATACAACCATTGTCTATCAAGATCATGATCGTCAACACAGATTACAGTTAGTTGCTTTCCATCTTGACACACACTCTTCGTACAAGAAAGTTACAGTCAGATTAAATTGGGTGAGTCACAGATTTTCCTCTACGTTATGCAATCGAAGATGCACTTCTGCATACCTTGGTTGTAATGAGTGATTACTTGACTTGCTGTTGCCTTCCGATCAACTTGAAGCAGTTCCAGTAGAGAAGCAGTTTCTGAAATACTCAGATCAAAGTCACTTAAATCACCTTCCCCATTCTGATACTTCAGCAGCACACCTTCACTTTGTCTACACCATGTGATCGGCTGATTAGATATTTGCATTAATGAGCAGATGAACAGGTGTGAGCAGATGATGTGTGTAGAGGTTTGCTGAAATCCAACAAAGCCTTTCATTCATATGTTACAAAAAAGGCCTCAATGAAAAGTTTAAACTTTGGTACACTAGGTAGCGGTAGTGCACCTTTAGTCTGCTTTGCAAATAGCCGATGACGAAGAAGAAGGAGGAGTCGGAAACAGGCAGCGCCGCATATAGCAGAGAAGAAGAAGCGCAGCGACATTTCTCTTAGTAGCTGACAGCGATCAATCTGAATGGATTTAACCGAACAGGTGAGCAGAGTCATTAAGTTCAATCTAGGATTCAGCAAAACTAGAGTTTTTATGGTTTAACTGAGGTAGCTGTATTTCCATGAACGTAGTGAAAGCGGCGCTATATTCGCTAACGCCAATACTTAGCAAGCCATTGCGAACAAATAAAAACAGCTGCAGTGATGCCTGCTTAAAAAAATGTTCTCTCAATTAATACATTTTAAACCAAAATAAAACGCTCTGAATGGCAAGTACTATTACAGGGGTTAGTCATGTGTGGCGGGCTGCGCATGTCGGGAGCATCGCCCGGCCAGCTGTTAGCATTTAGTGGATTCTACCAGAACGTTCTAGCAACATCTTTCAATGAAACAAAGATAGCGCGCTGCTAATCCAGTCAAAATGGTAGTTACTCGGCGTTTAACGATAGCTGGTCGCAGACGTTAAACTCACTCGTGTACTTCAGTATCAGTAAATACTTCAAGTCAATATATTATAATACATGTGTAACTGGAGTAGAAGTGAATAATTATTGTGCACGAGGTTCTAAATTATTTGGATGCCAGATAAAACGCATGAAGATACATAGGTCCAACATGCAGTGCGATTTAGGTTAGGCCACGTTTAAATATAGCAATATGATACTAATATGATAATGATGATGGCTGGAAAACTGTCAAAAGCAGTCTCAACCTGATTTTATTTTTGGAAAAAAAACTGGTTTTAATCAAATAAGAGTTTGGTAGGCAGACAACAGTACTGTATTATGGGATGTGTATTTCTCTGATACAGATCAAAGAGTTGGAGGCAGACTTGCAGGAGCTGGGGTCCCTGTTGGAGAAGGCAGGGAGGAAACGAGTTCAGGATCTGTTAAAACAGGAGCAGAAGAAGGTGGAGAAGGAGCTCGCAGCTAAACGACAACTAAAGGAGCAACAGGCCAGGAAGGAGGCAGACCCGTCCGTAGCCACTAAGGCAGCATACACTGTCAAAATTACCAGCTATGGTATGGGGCTGTTGTCGAGAAGCACTATTGGCATTTGTGAGAAAATGCAACAGTTAAGGTGCATGCGAGAACTGGGGAGAAACAGTGTTTGAAAGTTTTTTTTCTTTCCTTCTCTGCAGCGTGGGACCAGTCAGATAAGTTTGTCAAAATTTATCTGGCATTGAAAGATGTGCACAAAATACCACCAGAGAATGTGGAGGTCAAATTTACAGAAAGGTGAGTTGATGATGAGCATAGTCAGTGTGTGTGTGTGTACATTCCTGTGCCCCTAGCAGTACAAGTGAGTTTGCCGACTGTATTGCAGGTCATTTTCTGTGCTGGTGAAGGATCTAGATGGCAAAAACCATGAAATGACAGTTCTCAACCTCTTATATCCAATCAATGAAAAGGAGAGCTACAAAAAGGTAAACAACACATGTGCTTACTCAGCTTCTTCTCCGAGGTCCGGACTGCCGTGAGCTGTTTATATTTCAGAAATCAGTTGTTGGCTTTGTGTCAGAAGTCTTTGTTGTCATCTTAGAGAGATGGGTGTGCATTAGGAAGTAGTGGTCGAGTCTCTATCAGCAGACTTTCTGGTAAATGTTGCCAAAACTGCGTAGGTCTCTGATTTTGGTGCCCAGTAAAATACCAAATATTTCCAATAAATGCTTTCAGAATCATACTTTTATTAAATCAGTTTTATCCTTTTTCCTTGGTGTTGTGGTTTGGATATTTATCTGCAAATAACAAAAACTCACTATCAAATCGTTAAGTGGTCTAACAGGCTGCTTGGTGAGCCACAGCTTAGTTTAGCATCCCTGTACACCAAACAGTTGCAGCGGTTGGCTGCTTCCGTTTTTCTCGACTGCTCGCTGCCTTTTAAGTTTTCTCCTTCTGGATAGTTTTCTGGTCCCAAAGTGTTTAGAAACCGCTTTGTTCCAGCAGCCATCACTCAGATCAACAATTTGTGTTAGATGATGCTAAAAATTATTATTAGTTTTTGTTTTCAGTATTTTGTACTGTATCTGTTATCAGATGTGTCTGTATTGAAAATGTGCGTGTGAGGAGTCTACGGCAGAAATAAAGGGATTGGCCTCACTGCTCCAATGCTTTCGGAGGGGAGTATACGTAACTAAGGAGGCAGCCTAAAAATGGCATGACTAACAAGTGTCTGTTTATTGATTGAAAAGCACTTCAGCCTGTGCATCAGTTTAAAGAGAGATGTATTTATTTAGTTTTTAAGATTTAAAAGAGTCGTTTGGCAGCGATAAATTGAGGCAATGAGTCTTAGAGTTGGTGATGTTTGCCAAGCAAAACTAAGCATCAGAGAGGGAAATAAAGGAAAAACTTTCAATCTTAATAATTTTTTGAACATTTAAGAAAAACATTTTAAATTAATGTATGTATCTTTTTTTTTTATTAATATTTTGACACATTGCAGACTAATGCTAAAAATTGTGGTCACTAGGGGGCAGCAAATACTCAATTTCAAGCTCTAGCTTGAATATGCGTTCATTGTGTCCCGTGCTGGGAGGCACGGGGACCCTTTGGGATAGGTTTTGTCTGGCTGCCCATCTGTCACACTTCAATGTCTCAGTAACCGTGCAACATATTTACTTTAAACTTGGAGGATAGAGGCGTGTTGAAGAGTGCTACTGCAGAGGACAAACCATAACCCCATCTCCTCTCATACTTTGTTTACTTCTGGAACTATTTTTTATGAATATATAATCTGAGGGTAAAAAAGTTTAGATCCCAGAGGTCTGCGTTTTGTGGGCATCATCAGGATCCGATTATTTTGCCAAGGTCAACAATGGTCAATAGAATTAGCCTTCTCGCGTGCGAAGAGGATCAAGTGTTTAGTAGTTGGGGGCATTGTCTCATTTATAGTGTCTTTTTTTTTTTTTTTTTTTTTTTTTTTTTTTTTTTTTTTTTTTTTTTTTTTTTTTTTTTTTTTTTTTTTTTTTTTTTTTTTTTTTTTTTTTTTTTTTATTTTTTTTTTTTTTTTTTTA
>VUQK01027743.1:8452-22165 GCA_015106715.1 Bujurquina vittata | reverse complement strand
CCAGCAGAGTGGAGGTAAAGTGACCAGCAGCCAAACCACTGACGCACTGACTGAGAGACGCTGCTCACAGCACTGCTTTGCCTTCACCGTGGCTGCCACATCTCTCCTCTTGTCTCCTCGGCAGGTTATTTAACCGTTTCCATCGACCCTCTTCCTCCCGTCGTCATCGGAGATACAGTCACACTCAAGTGCAACTTCCAAACAGATGGCAGCCTGCGGGAGATTGTGTGGTTCCAGGTAAGCAAGCGGGTGAGCCAACATGGTGCTCGCAGTGACAGCGCTAACAGGGATGTCCCCACGTTAGCGTCTCGTGCGTGTAATTGGGATACTACAATCACACAAGTATGAGGCCATCTAAAATCGCCGCTTAGTGACTGTTAGAAGCTAAACTGGTCAACGTTTTTACGCTCTATCTGTTGCATATGGCTCTAGTTTTATTGCTCTGCTCAGAAGTCTCTGATCAAGGTATTGGACTGAAAAAGATCTATTTTTTTTTTTTTAAAAAACAAGCCCGTGAATAATAACGCTAAACATTTACTTGGAAATGCCCAGAGACGTAAAGGAATGAGAGCCGATTATTATTGTGTGTTATTGTTGTTATTACATTTTATTATTATATTTAATTGAATTCAGTGATTTCCAGCGTGGTACCGTGATAGGGTAATGTGTAGAGAGCTTCATGGAATGGGTTTCCATGGCAGCAGCATCCTTCCATCACCAAGCTCAGTGCACAGTGTCGGATGCAGTGGTGTCTGGACTCTGGAGCAGTGGAGACGTCATGAATCACACTTCATCTGCCAAACTCCGGGTTTGGTGGTTGCCAGGGGAACCGTACCTGTCTGACTCCATTGTGCCAAGTGTGAAGTTTGGTATGAAAGGCTTCAGCATACTGAGACATTTGGGATCATTTGATGCTCCCAACTCTGTGGGGACAGTTTGGGGATTGGCCCCTTCCTGTTCCAACATGGCTGCACAGCAGTGCACTAAGCAGCTCCATAAAGACGTGGATGAGCCAGTTTGGTGTGGAAGAACCTGACTGGCCTGCGCAGAGTCCTGACCTCAGCCTGATGGAACACCTTTGGGATGGATTAGAGACTGAGAGCCTTCTCTCCAACATCAGTGTGTGACCTCACAGATGCTTCTGGAAGAATGCTCTGAAATTGCCATAAACACTCGTAAACCTGCGGAAAGCCTTCCCAGGAGAGCTGAAGCAGTTAGAGCTGCACTAGTATGTTGAAAAGTGGTGTACTCCTGTGTTACTGCAAAGGAGCTGACTCCAGTTCCTCCACATGCTGTTTGGATTCCTCCATCACCACGACTGTGCTGTGGGTAATGGCTATAATAAGGTCATCAGCTTTACACCTTCTCTAACGTCTCTTGCTGCTCCACTGCCAGGACGATGGAAAAGCATCTTTACTACCTCAAACCACCAAAGCTGTGTTCATTTTAGAGTCAAGCTCCCTGTTGTATCATGTTTCGTTTGATAAAGTAGACCTTAATTGATCTCTTCTCTTTCTTTGTATTTCACGGTCACCTGAGCTCCTTTTTAGCGTCTTGTTTTTTTTCAACTTTCAAAGCTATTTTGTTCGGTGATGGTTTTGGCTGCTGTGACACAGTTTGAGGATAAAGTTTAAAGGTTCTTATTGTATCTTAATTTTCTGTATTGTAACTGGGATTTCTGTTAGACCCTAAGAAAATAAAGGCTAAGCTGGCTGCTCTCAGGACCCTGCACTATAAAGGCAAATCAAATAGAATGTACAGAAACACAAAGAAGGGGGCCCGCTTTGTGTCTCGCCTTCAAGCAAAGAATCATTCCTTAAGTTAAGGAACTATTATTTCACATATTCATTAGCAATTAGAGGAAGAATGGACGACAGTTTGGAACGTAACAGGATCTGAATACGTTTGATTCCAGAGGAAGAGTGGGAGTCACCCTGTACAGAGATAATATGAGGCGCTTTTTTAAAATCTTTTTGTGGCATCAAAAACCCCTGAGGTGTGTCATTGTCAGCGCCTGCAACCACGGATGCAGATACAGAGGCTGCTGGTTACGCACAGGAGCAAGAGGGCCTGGAAACATCTCAAAGAGGCGGAACTGTTCTGGAAAACGATCTTTGGACGGATGAAACTGAGTTGAACTTGTATCGGAAGGACAGGAAGGCAAACGTATGGGGAAGAAAAGGAACAGCTCGTGGTTAAAGGTGTGCATCTGTCAGAGATGGTGGAGGCCGTGTTACACGATGGCTGCCAAGAGAAGACGATGACCAATTCAATTCAACAAATGCTGCAGAACTGATCCTTCGCAGTGCAAATGGATAAAAAGCAGCCCAAGAGTTTGCACTCTGAAACAAATTGGATATTCTTCAATGTCAAAGTCAGTCACCTGATCCCAGAGCAGCTTTTCCGGGAACACCCTGAAGGCAGAGACCCACAAACAAGCAAACACCTGCAGGCAGCGGCAGCAAAGAGCTGCAGAGCATCTCTATGGAGGAAACGCAGCATTTTAAAACCATGCTAGCTTTTGACGCCAAGCAAGTCAATATTTTTGTCGAACTCTGTGCACTGAAACTGAGAGTGTGCACTTCAGTCACATCCGTGCTGCTTTACAGAGAAAACGACAAAGAATGTCTTAAACTTGTGGAACTAACTGCAAATTACAGAAGAGGCGGGTGTTCGTGTTCGTCGTTTTTCAGTCACAAACGTTCTCTCTCAGTGCTTAAATATCCACTTTAGGGTTACAGGGAGCTGGCGCCTAGCTCACAGTGACATAGGTGAGGTTTGCCCTGTGCAGGTGGCCAGTGGCACATTAACACCACCTGTGCAGGTGGCCGGTGGCACATTAACACCACCTGTGCAGGTGGCCGGTGGCACATTAACACCACCCGTGCAGGTGGCCAGTGGCACATTAACACCACCCGTGCAGGTGGCCAGTGGCACATTAACACCACCCGTGCAGGTGGCCAGTGGCACAGGGCTGCATTAGCGCTCAGGTTCCAGCTGCAGTAAGTCACACTGAGATGAAAAAGAATCAGCGTATTGTAGGACTAGTGCGTTACCAAGTAGACGCTAATGTTGGACTGCAAATACTGTTTGTTTTTACCTTTTGAAATGGCTTCTAATGAGAGTGCACGTTTCCCGTGCAGGTTATTGAAGGAGGCAGTGCCAAGCACAAGATTTTCACTTATGACGCCATGTACAACACGAGCTACTCCCACATGGAGGACAGCCACAGGCGAGAGGAGCTGGTATACCAGTCAACAGTGCGGTGAGAATGCTGTGTGTTTGTGTGTGTGGCCATTTCCCTCTGAACATGTGAGGTGTGAAAAATGAGAAAAAACATCCTTTGTTACTTTTGCAACTGCGGGCATGAACAGACTTCCGGAGGTTCAGATGGAGGATGACGGCCTGTACGAGTGCCACGTGGGGATCTATGACAGAAGCTCCAGAGACAAAGTGATTCTGGCCTCCAGCAGCATCAACCTCACCGTCATAGGCACGTGTTCACATTCATGTCCCATCAAAGCTGTAGTGGAGGATTTATTCTGGTGGCACCAGGATTTCTTTGTAGTCACTTATCCAAGTATTATCGAGTGTTTCATTAGCTAAAACTGACTTTGCCATTGGTGTATATTTGACAAAAAGATTTCCTTAGATCAGAGCAACAGCATATTAAAAATAATAACAGTAAATGATTGTGATGGTTTGAAGGTGTTTCCACTGCATTCGTCTAAAACGCGCCTTCAATGAATGGAAAGCACTTCCATCTTTGAGCCTTAGTCTTTGTGTTTTCTCTGCAGTACCTCCCAAGTCGATCTCTGTGGTTGCAGCCAACAGTCCAGCTCCGTTCAGCCGCTACGAGGCCCGGAACTTCACGCTGGTTTGCATCGTTAGTGGAGCAAAGCCAGCTCCCTTGGTGAGACCTGAGAGCAGTTTGTGATCTAATTGGCGTCGGTGCTACGTATGTGAAATCCATCATCTATTTATGATCGTGGAAATCATGGCGTGCTCGTACTTTCCCTGCAGAATGAGTTTGGAAGCGTCTGGATTGGAGAGGTCAGCGCTCACAGAAGAAATAAAAGCAGTTTGATGCATCCTGCAGCAGTTTGCAATTTGGAAATGAAAAAGCTAGTTAGAGCTGTGGCCTGTGCCCCGTGTGACCTCTCTTGAAAATACATTGGGAATGAATATGAGAGGGTTAGAGGATAGCACCATGTGTGATAAAATCAGTCCAGAGAAGTGTGGCAACACTTCTCAATAAGAAAGAGATAAAATGATGAAGAGGGATTTCCTTCATTTCTCTGCTGCGCGTTTAAAAGTTCTTTTGTTTTAACCGAACGGCCATGATGATGACGATGATGACGATGATGACGATGATGACGATGATCACTATGGGCGCATGATTGAATACGATCAGCAGAGCGGTGTCCAGGTGTAAGCTTCCCACTGAGACGGCAACACACCCAAAAAAGCAGGAGTTAGTGCTAGTGTGAGAGCAACCTGCAGAAGGCCTCGTGCACCCTGAGAGGATTATCAGATTGTGTAATTGTTCCTCCTCAGTTTAATTCTCCTGGTGGAACCAGAGGAAGCTTTTTGAAACCTTACATCCTGTTTGACCTTCCACCTTCTGGGCGGGCAGTCGGTCTCACGGCAGCATGAAATAATCATTGTAAAAGAATTTAAAAACTAAAAGCAAAGGTACATCATCCAGGTTGGTGTCTGCATGTTGCCACTGACAGAACTGGAGACACTGTTGGTGCACATGTGTGTGTGCTGTCCCACTAACTTTGACACCTCCAGTTGAACCTGATTGTGATTTTAAATGCTGCCAAATTTCCTGGTGAGCTCACTTGTTGTCTCTGCTTCTTAGGTGTACTTCAAGAGAGATGGCGAGCTCATTGATGTGGTTCCAACTGCCAAGTCTTTCTCTTCAGTGGGGGTCCAAAGCAAGAGCCCAGGTCAAGTAAAGAGCTGGAGCAGGAAGCGGGCAGGGCTTCGGAGAGCAAAGGTCCAGACCAGTCGAGATGCCGATGAAACCAAACTCCAGAAGTCCCTGTCCCTGCTGGAGCAAGAGGAGAAGCCGGCTGGGCTAGGCCACGATGGACCTGATGATCCTCAGCAGGTCCAAGAAGAAGGGTCTGAACTGAACCCTGAGGAAACCACTGAGGTGATCCCTGAGACGATAGTGAGCAGGGAGTTTCCCCGCTGGGTTCAGAGTAGCGATCCTCTCTACTACTTCCATCACCGGCAGCAGGCAGCAGGTGATGGCACCATGGACGTCAGAGCCATGCTGACCTGGAGCCTCAACCCGCAGCTGGACAATGAGGCTCTGTTCAGCTGTGAGGTCAAACACCCAGCTCTGTCCATGCCCATGCAAGCTGAGGTCACACTGGGTGAGTCATTCACTAACACACACTGGCTGAGCTCACATGCAAACCAAACTGCATGCAAAAGTATTAACAAAGCAGTGAATTCATTTAATCAACATGAAGTGTGAACAATAGACAGTAAGTGGGTCATTCTGAGCCCTCAGCGCAGCTTTTACTGCTTCATAGCGGCTGGTTTGCAGCATGGCTGTGTGAGAAGGAGCTGAACATGTCCTGAGTGTTCTGCAGGCGGGTGCAGTCTAATTTAGGGAACTCAAATGTAAATGTAACGTTTTGGATTTGAATGAATCTGGAAGGTGTCCTGTTTGTTCACCAGTGTTCAGTATCCAGTGTGGTATTTTTACACTTTCCCCACCCAGCTGCTCCCAGAGGGCCGAAGCTGTCCATGAGCCCCAGTAAAGCCAAAGTGGGAGACACAGTGCGGATCACGGTGCAGGGCTTCCAGCTGGGACCTTCTGCAGTGAGTATTCCACCTCTGAGCAAAAAAATCTCTGTTTAGAAATCTCATCAAAGGGTTGGGGACGTTCCTTTATCAAACTCCTTTGACTGCGCTCAAAGTGCAAGACGAGTGTTGGAACGGAGTTCTTTCCTCAGGCAGTGACTGGTTTCACTTTGAAAATCAACTCAGACCATTTCATTGGGTCACAGTGCAAGACATTGGCTCTTTCGAGGAGTGTGTGTGCATGTGTGCGTGCATGCGTGTACTTGTGTGTGTGTGTGTGTGCATGTGTGTGTGACTGTAACTCATAAGCAACTGTTCCACCATGATAGCTAGTAATAACAGGGTAATAACAGTTTGTTTGCCCTTGTAATTAGTAAACACAACAAATCAAACCTTTTAGAGTTTTTCAACATGTTCTGAAACATTTATTTCTTTATTTTTTTTAGATCTGAAATGCAAATTCACTTACCCAGTAAGCGCTTTGGCTCAACCTAAATTGTCTTAAATCTGCTATATAAATAAAATGGACTTGATAATTAACACAAAATAATTCAATTCAATTCTAATTTTATTTATATATCACCAAATCACAACAGCTCAAGGAGCAAACCCAACAGTCAAAATGACCCCCTGTGAGCAGCACTTGGCGACAGTGGGAAGGAAAAACTCCCTTTTAACAGGAAGGACCCTCCAGCAGAACCAGGCTCAGGGAGGGGCAGTCATCTGCTGCGGGGGGCTGAGGGGAGAGAGAGAGGACAAAAGACACACTGTGGAAGAGACAGAGAATGATATGGCTGGGGGGTTGCTGATGGCTTCTGTGTTTGCCCCGGATGCTGGTGCTGGAAGCTCGGGTGGGTTGTTGTGGTGGCGGGTGCTGGCCCTGGGCCGGGTGGCTGGCCTCCTCTGCGCTCACATTTTAGGAGGGTTAATAAAGTTAGCCGGATTTCTAGAAATGAGAGCTGCTCCATCCAAAGTGGGATGTGGAGTGTGAGGTCTTAAAGATAAGATGGGGCCTGATTATTCAAAGCTCACAGCACTTCCTGGATATATGTTCCCTTGGTTTTTCTCCCTGTAAGCTGTGAGCCGAGACCGGACCTGCAGCTCTGCGTCTGTGTCCCCACAGAGCGAGGTCTTCCCTGAACCCATGTTCACTTGGACCAAAGTCGGGGGGCATCTGCTCGATGGCAGAACAGAGCATAGTGGAAGGGAGCTCATCCTGCAGAGGGTTCCTGCTGAGCTCAATGGCTCCATGTTCCGCTGCACCGCCCAGAATCCTCTGGGCTCCACCGATACCCACACCCGCCTCATCGTATTTGGTGAGTTTGGGCAGCGACTGGTTCTGATCAGTTACTGACGTCAGTCTTCTCCAAGCAAATGCTCATGTTTTGTGTTTTTACAGACAACCCAAGACTGAAGAAAGGAAAAGAACATTTCATTGGTATGTCAAAGTTCAGGTACAGCTATAGTACAACTGTGACCGTAGCAATTGGCCACGATACCCAATCCCAAAATGGCCCCAGTGCATGACTCAGTGTGACTGTGAAAGTTAAAGGCATCGAATCAAGTGCTGCAGCAATGTGTGTGTCAATGGGCGAATATGTCTCGTCATAAAGAGTGCTCCAAGTGCAGTCAGAGTAAAAAAGCACTTTAATACGTTGTGAAACTGCTTGAAGTTTTTATCAAATGCTTGTCAAACACATTTGGCTCTCCAGTATTTCTGTATTCAGAAGAAAGTACAGTATTCATCACAGTTGAAGGAACATGTCAGCCACTTTTAATGGGTTTTGAATGATTTCTGAACAACTTTGGAGCTCTGAGCAGGAATCAGAACACTGCTCATGTCCTGATCCATCAATAACAGGAGACATGTTTGATATTTGCTGACAGTAGAAATACAGTGTTTGGACGGGACGTTGTAACACCAACATCTGACTGTTGTCTTGTTTGTGTGCAGCCATCAACACGGCAGTCAGTCAGTGCTCCCTCACATTGCCCTCCGTGCTGCTGCTGAGACTCACCTGTGAACTGACGTGACCTGAGGCTCTGCTCCTCAACACACCATCCAAACTTCCTGAGGCACCTTCAACGGAAGTAGTTATAAACCCTAACCCAGTCTTAAGCGCTCAAGCAGAAGGACTTGAGAGGAAGGACTCATTCTGGTTCTGCATCAGACACAGAATGAAGTTTCACAGGCGTGTAATCTATGCTTCACTTGACCTCTACCACGGGGATGACGGCAATGGCAGATATACTTCAGGCTGGCCAATCAGCTGCCAGGTTTCTATTTTTCAACGTCACACCAGCTTAGCTTCCCCAGAGCACGTGTACAGACGGTCAAAGAATACATTTGTAGGCCCATCAACCACTGATTAATCAGGACTGTTACTGGTGAATGAGTTTTCAGCAAAAACGAGTGGCTGTCACTTCCTTTGCAACATATCTGTGGTTTGTTGGGGCCTCATCTGTCCTCTGTTCTGTTGTACCTGAAGAATATAACAAAAGCTTTTATTTAAGAAAGGATTCGTTTATTTTCCATTTGGTTTCATTAGGTGTCAAAATAGCATCTGTAGATACTGAAGTCGGCTCACCAGACTAAAAACTTTGCTTCACAGAGGTGCCTTACACAGGAATCTAAACTGCTTTATGGGACTTTATTCAACAGACTTTCAGCAACTATTCAGCATTCAACAATTATCATCTAAGGTGCTGCTGTATGCATCTACATTTTCAACCTTTGCAGGTTTTACTGTACAGCTCTTGTAGGTGGTCTGCACTCCTGAAGTGTTCACTTTAATTCAGTGTCATTCATATAGCACCAATACAGTCGCCTCTAAGCTATTGATTTTACCCCAAAGGATGTGAAAGTGGAAGTTTCAGGGGTTGTAACCGTTAATAAAGTGTTGGACACAGGCCGATATTTTAATATAATCCCTCCATGTACAGTCATGGCACCCCCCCATTCAATTCTAAGGTTTTATGTATCAGGACTTAATTTTAAAAAAATCATCTGGTCTGAGATGAGCAACACTGCAATTATTTGTTTAACAGAAACTGAGCCAAGAAGCAGTTTGTAGAAGCTCCTTTAGTAGCAATTACTGTTTCAGTTCATTGATGTTTGCAGGATTTTTCTTAAGGTCCTGCCACAGCATTTCAATCAGTTTGAGGGCTGGACTTTGACTCGGCTATTGCAACACCTGGATTCTTCTCTTCCTTCTCCTCTTACAGATTCGCTGCTGTATGTGGGATTATTGTACTGTTGCATGACTCAAGCTTTACAGTAGATGACAGCTGGCCACAAACTGGGCCTGGCTGGAGCCCAGCAGGTCACCCACTAATTGGAAAGTTGGTGGTTCAGTCCCTGGCTGCTCCAGTCTGCATGCCAAAGTATCCTTGGGCAAGATAGTGAACCCCATGTTGCTCTCTGATGTCTATCTCTAAGAGAGAGGCCAGCCACCCTTCAGAGGAAGCTCATTTGTGCCGCTTGGTTTCGCCATCTCATTCTTTCGGTCACTACCCAAAGCTCGGGACCATAGGTGAGGGCAGGGACGTAGATCAAGTAATAAATCGAAAGCTTCAATTTTATGCTCAGGTCCCTCTTCACCACGAAAGACCAGTGCAGCGTCCGCATTACTGTAGAAGCAGCCCCGATCCGTCTGTCGATCTCCCGTTCCTTTCTCCTATCACTCTTGAAGAAGACTCCGAGATACTTAAACTCCTCCACTTGGAGCAGCAACTCGTCCCTGAGCCAGAGAGGGCAGTCCACCCTTTTCCGGCTGAGGACCATGGCCTCAGACGTAGAGGTGCTGATTCTCATGGCAGCCGCTTCACACTCGGCTGTGATTCGTTCCACTGCGAGCTGGAGGCCACCACCTGATGACGCCAACAGGACCGCATCATCTGCAAAGAGCAGAGACGAGATTCTGAGGCCACCAAGGGAGAAGTCTTCTGCCACCAGGCTACGCCTAGAAATTCTGTCCATAAAAATTATGAACAGAATCTGTGACAAAGGGCAGCCCTGGCGAAGTCCAACACCCACAGGAAATGTGGCTATACGGACCAAGCTCTCACTGCGTTTATACAGGGACTGAATAGCCCACAATAACAAGCCAGACACCCCGTACTCCCGCAGGACTTCCCACAGGATACCCCGAGGGACGCGGTCGAATGCCTTCTCCAAGTCCACAAAACACATGTAGACTGGTTGGGCAAACTCCCATGTACACTCTGATATCCTCGAGAGGATACAGAGCTGGTCCGGCGTTCCACGACCAGGACAAAAAACCACATTGTTCCTCGTGTAACCGGGGTTCAACTAACGTATGGACCCTCCTTTCCAGCACCCTGGGATAGACTTTACCGTGGAGGCTGAGGAGTGTGATCTGATAGTTGGAGCACACCCTCTGGTCTCCCTTCTTAAAGATAGGGACCACCACCCGGGTCTGCCAATCCAGTGGCACTGCCCCAGATCTCCACGCGATGTTGCAGAGATGTGCCCTGCAACATCCAGAGCCTTCAGGAACTCAGGGCGGATCTCGTCCACCCCAGGGTCTCTGCCACCAAGGAGTTGTTTAACAACCTCATTGACCCCACCCCCACTGATGGGCGAGTCATCCCCTCATCCCCAGATTCTTCTTCCAGTACAGAAGGTGTGTGAGTGGGATTAAGGAGGTCCTCAAAGTACTCCTTCCACCACCCGACCATAGCCTCAGTTGATGTCAGCAGCACTCCACCCGCACTATAAACCGTGTGAGTAAAACACCGCTTTCCCCTCCTGAGCCGCCTGATGGTTTGCCAGAATCGCTTCGATGCCGTCCGAAAGTCTTTTCATGTCATTAAGTGAAATTAGTATTTGATCTCCAAGCAAAACATGACTTAGTACTTGGTGGAGAAATCTCTGTTGTGAGCACAGCAGTAAGATGCTTCACCGGGTGTGCACACATCTCAGGAGAGATTTTGGCCGACTCTTCTCAAGACTCCCGTTCTAACAAGCTCCTCCTGTGTAGTTCAGGGCTGATCCACGACCTCTCTCCTGATCAGTCTCACCCCATGAGGCATGGTTGACATCTGTGTGCCACATGGACACAGCCAATCCTTGTGAGACAGAATTCTAGCTGGGCTTCAGGGGATCGAATACTTATTTCTCTCAGTGACGTGCAGATCAATTTATAACGTTAATGTAGTGTGTTTTTTTTCTTCCTGGTTGATATTTTGTTTCTCTCCATTAAAAATTAAACTACCATAAAAATTAGAGCACTGCACAATCCGACAGCGGGGTCCTGGTTTTGCGTTAACAAGCAGCTGAACGGTCCAAATCAGCAAACTGCCAAAAGCTGTTTTCAAACTGGTGTTCACACCTGCTGATGATCCGTTAATCCAGTGCATTTCTCAGCACCTGGCTGCTCCTTACCCAATTCATTACTATGACGGCAGTAATTATGGTGGACTTGATTATTTCACACTGCTTCTGCATTTTGGTTTAGTTTTTGTTAAATGACTAATTACATAGTGTAATGTATGATGTTGTTGTTCGTCTCAGCTTGCATGTACCTAATTTTAAGACCTAGTAAGGATCAGATAATGTCCTGAAATGTAAAGTGTTGGATGCGCTCTGCTCTCATACTCAGCAGTCATGGGTCTTTGTGTTCTTGACTGATGGATTTTCATCACTCTTCACACAGATAACTTCATGAACACACAGCATCTTTATCTCCCCCCACACAAGCTTTACCTTGTGTTTGTTGAACTATTTGATGGATACTGAGGTCCTCTTTAGATCATTCTCCTGTTGCTGGCTTTTGTTGCCCAGCAGATGTGCAATTTATCTACATCCTCACAGAAAAGGTATTGTAAAATCAGGTCTCTTCCTTTTAAAAGAGAGTTCCTCATCCCCACTGTCACCAGGTGCTGCACATATTGTAGGGTCTTGAGGCAGCTGCTGTAGTGAATTGGTGCTATATGAATAAAATAGAAGTACAGAGCTAGCGCTTGACTGTAAGGAAACAGCGCATTAATAATATGAGAGATAATGAATAAACAGCTGTCCAGTGATGTAGTCTCTGAGGTTTAAATACACAACCATAAGACCCTAAATGACCATTAACTGTTATAAAGCTGAAAATGGCTTTAGGGGGGAATTAATTTACTGAAAATGAGGAAGCATTTTATATAGTTATGTACATAATTATACTTTTACATACAGTAAAGATCAATATCCAAAAATGCAAAAAAGGTGCAGCTTTGATGATGGTGCTTAAAGATACTGAGAAAGTAATTAAAATATGTGATTCTGAATTTCTGGATTCCTTCTAGTTATTTTTTAACCACCGGTCAAGCGCGAGCTGCACGATGGAAATGTGTGTTTGGAACGAGTTTGGAAATAATGGGTCCCACATGCTGAGTGCGGCAATCTGGTGCTTTATTTGAAGTAGTGTCAATTTAAATCCTGCATTTTAAGTGTGTTGCCTCTGACAAGCCTGTCCCAAACTCTGCTCCTCATACACAACTTACTCAGGTTCGAACAAAAACCAAACAAAGACAAAGCTCTGACAAACAACAAATAACTTCCTATCATGTGCTGTTTCTCAGAGGAAAATCTGGATGCTAGCTTCAAGGAGGAAGTCCACACTTTCCTTCAAAGGTTGATTACAAGCCCATTAAAAAGAGTAGCTAAATAAAAGTAGACACATCTATGGAGACCTATGATTGTAAAAAGCAGAATAGACAGTGATAGATACTCCAGTGTGTGCATTTCAAAGGTGGGGGGCGCTGCAGGTCCCTCCCCATGTCAGTGCAAATCATTGTTCCCCACTCTAATAGACTCTTACACAAAATAAAATTGTAAAGGCAGTTTGTTACATTATGCACTTCTGTTGTGACTCTATACTTCATAACGCAGTATGTACAATAGTTGATACTGTTGGTTTGCAGCTCTATTTACATTTCTGTCTATTCACAAACATACAGAGCTGCTGCAGGAGGGGTCACCTACAGCCATCAGAGGTCATAGAAACACAAAGGCCCCGTGGGTGCCGCTGCACTCTACATACACACAGTGAAAACAGCACTGCAGTGCATGTTCTCCTCTATCCTGTACATGTCTGTCAAACATCAGGCCATGTGACTCCACTAACTGCACACTGATCTGTACCCAGCCCCCTATAGCGCTGTCTGCAGAAATGGAGTAAATGGCAGCACGTTCTCAGGAGTACGTCCAAAAGGCAGCATTTCAGACACTGCTCATCAGGATTCAAGCAGTAAGCAGTCTTCATTCTCAGTGGAAGGAAGCATGAGCTGCTGCTCGTAGTACAGACTCTTGGCGTAGTTGATTTCTTGAGATATTTTGATGGCGAGGCTTTCGCTTTTCACATGGACCTACAGAAGGAGCGTTCAATAATTAGCAACACAGTGAAAACCCTGAAGCTGGGATCACACAGAACGCCACTTAGAAATGAGAGAACCGGGCACGTGCACAAATAGACCCCCGGTGGTGCTCAAGCACCGGCCTTTTTGCCCTTGATGAGGAAAGTGGCCTTTCTGTGGTGGCCCTTTTTACACATAAAAATGCCCCCGTCTGTCATCACCTCCCCCAAAAGGGTTGCTTTTAGTGCAAAGGGAGAGGGGGGGCAGAGAGAGTTTAAAGATAGTTTTACAAACAAGTTCACTAGACCTGTTTAGTTTCAAATCTTACTTACTTAGTTCGATGTGAAAGCCTGAAGAAAAAGGAGCATGAGCATAAATATTAGGATGGAGAAGGTCAAGTAGTTTATTTATGCAGTTTGATCAATGAATGATTTGGGTGAGGTCTGCCCTTTTTTCTTTTTTTTTTTTTTTTGGTTTGAACCCCTGCTCCAAAATTTTCTTTTTTCTTTCCTTCGGAAAACGAAAAAA
>VUQK01027742.1:14655-25455 GCA_015106715.1 Bujurquina vittata | reverse complement strand
GTCCCCTTTACGTTTTCTGTCACTTATTTGTCTCACCGTTCCCGCGTGTAGCGCAACGTCGGCCAGCTCTTTGCTCCGAGCGAGCTCTACAGGAGCCCCTCCCTCTACGGTGTGTGTGCCCTCTGCCCCTCCCTGTCGCTCGGTGTGGACACACACAGACGCTGCAATATTGTAACCAATAACTGCGGCTCAGATCGATTGATGTTTGACGGCGCACTGACCGGAAATGCAAACTTTTCACTGACGCGTTAAACAAAAAGGAACGAGTTTGTTTTGAAAATGTAAGAAGTAGAAACTACAGATACTTGGGTAAAAATGTAGGGATTAAAAGTAAAAAGTAGTCAGAAAAATAAATACTTAAGTAAAGTACAGATACCTAAAAAATCTACTTAAGTACAGTAATGAAGTATTTGTACTTCGTTACTTCCCACCTCTGGTTTTATTGGCCAGTACAGTCAGCAAATGATACCACAGGAGAGAAAGGGGGTATCAGAAGTTCACCTAATGTAGAATACAACAAAAAAGTAAGGTCAAAATAACTCAGTAAGAGCTAAAAAAACAGAAAAAAATAAAGTTGCTCAGTAATTAAGTAGAATTAGTTATTATTTAGATAGAAGTGTTACATAACAAGCTGGGTATAAGACAATAAAATGGCTCTGTAAAGAAAAATGGCTCCATAAAATCGAAAACAAAATCTAAATTTGAATAAAGCCCACTAAATGTAATTAAAAAACAAAACAAAAACAAGCATAGCAAAGATTGGATGACATTAACATGTCTCAGTACACGCATGGTGAAATGAAGCTGCTTAGATGAGGGTACAGAGAGCTCTCACCTAGCCTGATGTGTTGCATTAGGAGGCACAAGGACAGGCTATAAATGTCCCTCTGTGTGTGTGTGTGTGTGTGTGTGTGTGTGTGTGTGTGTGTGTGTGGACCTTCAGGTGCCGTCGCCTCCTGGTGACGAAGATGAAGACTTCATCCTGGTTCATCACAGTGATGTGCAGATCTCAGACAAAGCTGAGGAGGTTTACACGCAGCTGGCCAAGATACTGAAAGAGCAGCACGAGGTAAGCAGCAGGAGAGGACTTTTAATTTTTAAAATAAAAATTCATGTTTTAAATTTAGGTAAATTAGATTTTTTTTTCTGTAGCCAAATTCAACATATTAGTTGTTGTTTTATTTTAAATATATATTTTTTACTTAAAGAAATAAACCGCATTTTGGACAAAAAAAATTTCTAATACAAGAACAACTATACACAATCTGAGATTTTGAGATCTCTGACATATTTTGATGTTTCTGAATAAATTCTGCTGGCAGAAAGAGATTTTCTGTCCTCCCTCTGGTTGCTCCAAACTATTGTGCTTTTCCTATAAGGAGAGCATTAAGAAGGTGTTGATTTCTTCTGGTTTGCTTCCCTTTAGAAATGTTTGACTCACTCGGAGCAGTTTAAAAACCTGGGGAACGTCACTGAAACAACAAAGTAAGCTTCCTCGTCACTCACAGCGATTCACATTTAAATTAGAAATTTGCATTATTCAGTCCGAATTTCATGTTTTCTGAACGACTGTCAAAATATTCCAGAAAGGTTTTAATTCATTATCAAATTTGCCATTGGTGATATTGTGATATATAGTAGAGTGTTTTTTGTTTTCTCTATTTAATAGATTATTGTTCTGCGATGAACAACAATGACCTCAAACATGGAAACGCTTTATTTCTTTTTCCTTTTGCGTGTGTTTGTTTCAGATTTGAGAAAATGGCTGAAAGCTGTAAGAAGAGTCTGGATGTTCTGAAGTTGGCTCAGTCGAGGGGTCAGCCTCCTCCTAAACATCATTTCGAGGAGAGGCCATTTCGCACGGTCAGGTGAGAGCATTTTTCATAAATTTTTTACTCCTGACAAGTAATTCATCAAGTTATAAAAACTGTTTGTTGTCCATTTTAAATACATGACTAATTTATTAAAGGTGTAATATGATTTCACTTGTGCCTTGATGTTTTGTAGCTAGTACTAATGTAAACTCGGCCTTGAAAAAGATTAACATTAATTTAGTTACTTTTGTCTTTTCTTTGCTTGTGCAGTTGTTTTAGTGTTTAAACTTGAAATGGATGCAATAAATCACTCGTATTTCTCTCTGATTTTTTTCTCACACCCTCTTTTTTTCCTCCCTCTTCTTTCCCTTCCCTATGCGTTTCAGGATTTTTCCAGACCTGAGCAGCAATGACATGGTTGTTATCATCGTAAAAGGAATGAATCTTCCTCCTCCCAACGGTAAAAATCTACATTTGTCTCTCTTGTTTTTTTGTTTTTTTTCCCCCTCTCCAAGAAAGTCTTAATATTTTTAAAACATATCAGGAACAGGAAATTCAAAATGTAGAACAAACAAAGTATTGTGTGGTTTATTCAGATTGACTTTCTATGAAATCTAGTTGAAGGTCACACTTCAAAGTGTGGGTAAAACTAAAGTTTAATGCGCTTGATTTTTCTTCGTCCTGAAGGAATCCAACCAAATGATCTGAATGCCTTTGTCAAGTTTGATTTCCCCTACCCCAGCACGGTGAGAGCCTCAAAATCCGCCTTTCTCAGCCTATAACATGCTGCTGAGATTATTCATATCAATGAGAGTGTTGAAGTTTTTTTCTGCTTTTTCACCACCACCAGGAGCAGCCGCAAAAACTCAAAACAGCTGTCATCAAGAACACTAACTCCCCAGGTGAGATTTTTTTTTTCCTTTCCAGTTCAAGAATATTTGGATGTTTCTCCTTTTTGTATTCTTCCTGAAGAGCATTTTTTCCCACTAAGAACAAAGTGAGCTGTATTTTAGGTTCATTTTCATGTTATAATCATGAAAGAATATTTTGTTTTGGAGAATAAATTGTGGTAAACACTGACTTTAAGGAGTCTGAAAGAATTTCATGATATTTCCACATTGGATTTGTTTTTTCTCCAAAATAATTAGTCAATGAGCGAATATTGACTTTTTGTTGTCTTTATTCACCAGAATACAACCAGAGCTTCAAGCTTCAAATCAATCGCAACCACCGTGGCTTCAGGAGGGTGGTGACAGCTAAAGGCTTCAAACTAGAGCTGCTGCATAAAGGGTGAGCCCCAGAAGCCACTGGTTGTGCAGCAGGGTGACACAGTTTTTAAAATCTGCTGCAAGACTTGTCTGAACAGTTGCTGCTCATTAGCCATTAGCATGTAACGGCAATGTGACTTTGACACAGGAAGTGATGTAACTGTACCCCTTTATTTCAGCTAAATGTAAGAAATTATTCAAATCAGTCCTGTTATTGAATCTTTACAGTGAAGGATTATGGGTATAGGAGTCCTCAAGTTTAGTTTCTTATCGCTACATAATATATATGAACGTACCAACCGACTCTACCTGTAAAACCTCACACCTGCTCAGACTGGTCGGCAGCCCAAAATCCTTGCAACCTCCAGAAACTGCTAAATGACTGAAGGTCCTGGGTTCGAATCCACCTTGGCCCAGACCTTTCTGTGTGGAGTTTGTATGTTCTCCCTGTGTTTGCGTGGGTTTTCTCCGGGTGCTCCGGCTTCCTCCCGCAGTCCAAAGACATAAAGTTAGTGGGGTTAGGTTAATTGGTGATTCTAAATTGCCCATAGGTGTGGATGTGAGTGTGAATGCGTGTTTGTGTCTCTGTGTTAGGCCTATGACAGGCTGGCAACCTGTTTCAGGCCTCTCACCCTATGACTGCTGGGATAGGCTCCAGCAACCCTGAAAAGTTGAAGAGGAAGAACATTGATGGATAGTTCTTACTTAGCCATTTGCTTTTGAATTGATATGGTGAATAAAGTCTCTAAGGCTCGTATGCACCTTTATTAAGCGCTACTTAATAGGGTGAGACCTGTTCAAAAACTTGTGCCTCCAGGGGATTTGTGCCGCCTAAAGATACTATTACCAGGAGGGTCAGCACTCACAGCTGACAGTATTTTCTTAATTTGTAGGTTAAACCTCAAGAATACATTCAGATTAAAGCTAAGGGGGCAAAAACTACCTATTGTGTCCAAACAAGTTCAGTTTTCAGGCTTTTTTGAATTTATTTTTTTGCCACATGCTGAAAGGGCAGACTTTAGGAAACCAGATGATCCTTCATGTTAAATGATGTTTTAAACATTTTGGCATAACAGTTTTTCTGTTGAGAGGTTTTCCATTTGGGTGGATGTTAAAACAATCTCCAACTCCTAGCTTTGAGCTGCCAAAAACTTGGTGGATGTTTAGAGGTTAAAGCTTTATTTTTCTTATTTTACACACACTGTCCTGCATTGTGGCTCATCAGTGTAACCGTGTCGTCTCACAGCGGTTTCCTGCGGAGCGACAAGCCGATCGGGACGGCCCTGGTGAAGCTGGACAAGCTGGAGTCACAGAGTGAAATCAGGGAGATCGTTGAGGTGAGTGTCATTTGGTTTGAAAAGGACGAGGAGATGCATGTGTGGTGTTTTTAAGTTAATTTGTTAAGACAGAAATCAGGAGGCCGAATTTCTGAGAGTGTCAGGTTGTTGTTATCCTGCTGTTTCTCGTGTCAGGTGATGGATGGCCGGAAGCCCACAGGAGGTCGTGTTGAAGTAAAGGTGAGACTGCGGGAACCTCTGAGCGGTCAGGACGTGCAGACGAGCACGGAGCGCTGGCTGGTGATCGACCAGTCACAGGTAACTTTAAAAACATATGAAGGAACTCAGTAATTAGAAGATGAACACTTGATGACTTCAGCTTTATTTAGTTTTTTTTATTTTGCTAGTTATTTTTATTGTTTATCTCTTTTATTATTTACCTAGTTTTGTCTTGTTTGTTCATTTTTGACTACTTTATTGGACACATTGGGTTATATAGTTGTAAGCAGTTGTAAGACCAGGATGTAACAGGTGGGCCTGTGGTTACCACAGGTAGAGAGGAAGCAGGAGCCATACTGTTTGTTTTCTTTGTTCTTGTCTGCCATGGATAACCTAAACCAATTAGCCATACAGATTTTGCTTGGAAACATTATTTGCATCACTGGCCTTTTCATTGTGAGTTTGATTTAAGTTTTTGACAAATAACTCAAAAGCCATGTTTGGAGTGCCTCCGAGGACTTATTTTGGTTCTTTTTTTGAGGTTCCTGTGTTAGGTAAATGAGGAGCGCATTTGTATTTGTGTGTGTGCGTGCGTGTGGTTTTGTGAAATGTTCTCAGAGCTTTTCTTGTCATTTCTTTTTTTTTGTCTCAAAGGTTTTGCTTTAGATGTTTCTGCAAGACTGAAGACAAACTGCAAGAAGAAAGTAAGTATTCTCTGTTTCAAATGGTTTACATTTATTCATTATATCTGTGTTACTATTTCACAAAGTCTTTCAGAAGGGACATATTGATAAATACAATCATTGACTTTTGTGCTGAGAGCTAGATGATAAGACTGATAGCACTCTCGTGTCTGTGCATCAAATAAAAAGCTGCAGCTGGTTTTCTTAGCTTTGCAAAAACAGTGTAAGCAGCAGGTCTGATTCTGTGTGACGGTAACCAAATCCAACTAGAAGCATCTGCACTCCTCACCAATTAACATGTCACATCTTTAATGTGAGATGTTGTGGCTTTTATGGCGTCGTTTGGGTCTATTTTTTGTTATACATACAGTCATCAAATCTCAGCCTAAAGGAACAACTCTGGTGTGTTCTCTCCAACATATCATGAAAACGCCAATTACCTCCAGGCGAGATCCAAAAATCTGGAAAATCAGTGCCACAGTGCAGTAAACGCCATGAGTTTGTCACCCCTTCATACCAGAGTGGTGTCAGTCTTCTCATCAACAGCTGTGTTAACACATATTGTTTGGAGAATCAGGATAAGTAGGTTTTTAGCTTAAGTTGCCTTTTCATTTTTTCCAGAAAAGTGCCAGATTTTAACCTACACCTATGTACTTTGATCCCCTGTGTCCTCTGTAACTCATAAGTATTTATAGTATGAAAATTTGGGACAGCTTTGTTTACACATACAATTGTTATCCAAAACAAAATTCTGAACGGGATCAGGTGGGCACAGATTTAGCAGATTTTTTTTTTTTTTAAATATGAAATTTATATGAAATGACTCACTTGGATGAAGAGTAGAAAAGTTCATGTCTGCAGTGCATTTGTGAAAACAACTTCAGCCCTCTGCAACAAAGCAAATAAGCTTTGCCCCTCCAAAAAATTCTTAAAATCTAGTTATGATTATTTTATGTTTAATTCCTGCTTGACTGAAACTGTCTGTCTTTGTCCCGCAGATGTAAGGAACTCAATCAAAAACACTCAGAGGGGGAGGAGGAGCAGATGGAGGAAGGAGGTTTGGGACGCTCTGAAGACTGTTGTTCAGTTTGGACTCAGACTTATCTGTTAGAACTTTTGCACATTTGCACGACACACGCTCCCGTTCACTCAGCAGGAGACACGGAGCTGCCTTACGGTGACGTGAACCTCGTGTTGGCCTCCACTGGAAGGTGATGAGGGCCCCTGTTTGAGATTTACACTCAGGCAAAGATCACAGCTGCCTAAACTGTTTTCCGATGAGTGAGTCCGGCTCCTGGAGGATAGCAGGGTGTCCTCTGTGAGTGATGAAGGGGCCCTAGTGTCGAATTAAGCTGATCCTGCTGCCTGATGTAACTTTTAGTTAATATATAAAAGAATGTGTCAATAGTCCTTGTGGTATCTAGAACTGCACCTATGCACTAATACCAAAGTAATCACAGTTGCTGTAAAATCCTGCATATTTGAAAACTGTCTTTAGCTGCCAAACCTATTACGTTATATACGTTTAAATGACATACAGCTCGGGCCGTTGGGAGTTTTCAGTACATTTCCACATTGATCTGGACTTCAGTGTGAAAGTGTCAGGAAGATGTTGCAGCAACCGCTTCACATTTGTTTTATAGGAGTAAGCCAGGAAATTGAAAAGGTACATTAATTATTTTAAGGACCACATTCACTTTAAAAAAAGACAAAAAAAAACAAAAAAAAAACATTCACATGGATTAAAAGTCCTCTAACTGTGGTCACTAAACTGCACACTGCAGCTTTAGGTGTGTTTGACTTGTTTACACTGAATAGCACAAAGCTGAAGACGTATAATGCACAGATGACAGAGTACAGAGGACTTGTTGTCTCAACTTTAAAAGGCATAATTTAAAGGAACAGTTTATGCTGTTTATTTGCTTTCTGGGAGATAGTTTGATGGGAAGATTTAAACAAATGTCATGTCAGGGAACGTTAGCATAGCTTTGCATTAAACTGGAAGGAGGAGGTAACTTGAATCCTGTTTAGAAATACTCCTGCTAGCTTATGAAGCTCAGACAAACATGTTTTAGATTTAATTTCACCCACAAATTGTTAGAAGGAACTTTTTGAAAAGCCCCCCACTGACTATTCCAGCCATGCTCAGCTAGCCTAACATGATTGCTTATGAATTAAACAAGAAGACCGGAGATGCAAAAGCAGCTCCGGTCTTCTTGTTTATTTTTTTACGACAGCATATCAGGGCCATTCTGGGTAGCTTTGTATGATCCACAGTTTATTTCTTTGTGCAGCCCGTCAGTTCATCCTCTGTCTGAATCAAGCTGTTTTACCTTCTCCCCTTTTGATTTAAGTCGATTTCCTGCCCTTCATAATACACCTTTTGAGCTTCTGTGTTGTACATACACTGACCCATTATTTGAAACTTTGGCCATGATTATGTTACAAGAGTATCCACTCTTGTATAAGTGTATAAATTAGAGGAAATAAAAGTAAATTAGGTCGACTCTATTCTATTTGAAATACAGTTTGAAATTTGAGGGGAAACTTTTTTTTTTTGCTTCAGTTTCCAAGAAACTGATATCAATAACATCAGTGTTACTCCACAAACAGCAATCAAATCACTTGTTTCCAAACGTTTACCTGTCAGTATGATTTGGTCATCCACCTGAAACTCATTAAACAGTGTCAGCAGTGCAATGAGGTTAAACCGGCCCTGCAAAGTGGAGAGACGAGACCAAAGTCAAAAATCTGGTTCTGTCTTTATTTAAAATGGCCCTGAAATGCTGGGAACGTTTGTCACTACTTTTTAAATCTATGCATCAGTCATCTCATGTGATGGAGCTTATTGGGAGTGAATCAGTGGTTTAATAAAGGGCCAGTTCACTCAAATTGCAAAAGACATCAAGTCAGGCCTCTTTTTTTTCTTCTTTTTTTTTTTTTTGGATAATGGTCTCCGAATACAATGGACAAGACACCCCGTACTCCCGCACGAGTACGGGGTGTCTGGCCCGTTGTTGTGGGCCATTCAGTCTCTGTACAACCGCAATGAGAGCTTGGTCCATATAGCCGGTAATAAGTAAGTCAGACTCGTTTCCTGTGGGTGTTGGACTCCGTCAGGGCTGCCCTTTGTCACCAATTCTGTTTATAATTTTTATGGACAGAATTTCTAGGTGTAGCCAGGTGGCGGAAGGCTTCTCCCTTGGTGGCCTCAGGGTCTCGTCTCTGCTTTTTGCGGATGATGCGGTCCTTTTGGCCTCAACAGGTGGTGGCCTTCAGCTCGCAGTGGAATGGTTCGCAGCCGAGTGTGAAGCAGCTGGCATGAGAATCAGCACCTCGAAGTCTGAGGCCATGGTCCTCAGCCGGAAAAGGGTGGACTGCCCTGTCCAGCTCAGGGATGAGTTGCTGCCCCAAGTGGAGGAGTTTAAGTATTTCGGGGTCTTGTTCATAAGTGATGGGGGAAGGCAGCGGGAGATTGACAGACGGATTGGGACTGCTTCTGCAGTAAGGCGGACACTGCACCGGTCTGTCGTGGTGAAAAGGGAGCTGAGCATAAAAGCGAAGCTGTTGATTTATATTCCTACCCTCACCTACGGTCATGAGCTTTGGGTAGTGACCAAAAGAATAAGAGAATAAGAACAAGCAGTGGAAATGAGTTTCCTTTGAAGAGTGGCTGGCCTCTCAGAGATAAGGTGAGGAGTGCGGCCATCCGGGAGGGGCTCAGAGTAGAGCCGCTGCTCCTCCACATTGAAAGGAGCCAGTTGAGGTGGCTTGGGCATCTGATTAGGATGGCTCCTGGCCGCCTCTTGGGCAAGGTGTTCCGGGCATGTCCCACCAGGAGGAGGCCCCGGGATAGACCTAGGACACGCTGGAGAGATTATATCTCTCGACTGGCCTGGGAACACCTTGGGGTCCCTCCTGATGAGCTGGTGGGGGTGGCTGGGGAGAGGGAAGCCTGGGCTTCTCTGCTTAGGCTCCTGCCCCTGTGACCCGGATCCAGATAAGCAGAAGAGGATGGCTAGAAAAGGATGAAATAGTGGTGTCACCTGACTGTGGTGCTCCGTGTGGCATTTTGGCCTCTTACAGCTCATCGTTTTTACTTTGCAACCCTCAGAAACCTGTTTTGCTCTCCATGTTCTGAGCATTTAGCAGCTAAAGAGACTTTAAAACAAGGCAGAAACATAATGCTGTGCAGAATTAAGTTGCAGCGTCCACATCCACATAGTCTGAAATGTGCCAACAGCAGTAGCAAACGCTGTGTAGTGACTGAGCGGCAAAGCGGACAGTTCAAACACAGACTTAAATTCATTAGAAGACCAGAAACTTGGTTTTAAATCCAGAATATTGCAGTTTTAATCAGGAAGAGTGAGTCTTTAGATGGAGACCTGGGTCCAGGAAGGCAGCATTAACCTGCAGTTTGTCTTATGGTGGGAAAAACCAATGCTCCCTTCCCTGTCTTCTGAATCGGTAAACCGTTTATCAACAAATCAGTTGTAAATTCAAGGAACGAAAAGGATGGTTCAAGTAAAGTTGAGTGAGCTGACCCTTTAAAGTTTGAACCGCATAAGAAGCCATAACAGATTAACTGAGCCTACGGCGTAAATCCCACCTCCTACAGGTTTACCTCAGCTACATGATTTTTACTGTGGTCACATCATTTCAGTTTCTGCTGCGTTTATTTTTTATTAAATCTGCGCAGAACTTTACGGTAAGGGGGGTGCTCCGTTTACAGTAAACACTTAATACCGAAATAGTAAAGCGGATTTGCTTACTTTGAAGCTGACGGTTGGACGGCTCTCGTTGGACTCAAAGTTGAGTAAAGCTTAGCTCGGGACGTCCCCACTTGGCTTCACCAGCTGTTGATTGCCCCACTAGTCTCTTCCTGTTTGGACACCCCTTTAAAACGCTGTTACCCTTCATTTTATTTTATTTTTTAACTAAATAAATGTGTTTACGCAGATCATAATTTTATTTCTAAAATGCTTTAAAATGAACAAAATCAGTTCTTTTTGTTGACTGAATCTGCTGATCCTGCTCCAAGATGAACCAATAAACAGATCTTTGTGCCCTGTTGACTTTTCCATCATCTTCTGTTATAAATAAATACATTTCAGTTTTCTATAAGTTTTTATTTTACATATACTACAATATTTTTATGATGTAGTGTAAGGGGGTGGACAGGCTTTTTGGCTTTTCAAACATTAACTGATTTATTTAAAAAATAAAAAATAAAGAACCGAGCAAGTTGTTAATTTCCTGGAGGATTTTTTGACTGTCACCATTTTCAGCTCGTTTCTGTTTGCATGCAGTGTTATAGGTTTAAACAGTAACATCTTACAACTGAATACAAAACAAATGCTACAATTTCATTCAAACAAATTGCACCTTTTTCTCTTTTTTTTCCTGTTTTTGGATTTAGGACATATTGCACACTTCAGATAATGCAAAGAAAAAATAAACAGAAAACAGCAAGTCAGAAAAATAGATCCTCATGCCCCCCCCCCCCCCCCCCCCCAAATATACTATATTATTTATTTTT
>VUQK01027740.1:3141-25079 GCA_015106715.1 Bujurquina vittata | reverse complement strand
CTAACAAGGAACAAACGCACAACTCACATTTTACTTGCAAGGGAAGACACTCGTTCTCTAAGTCAGCAAACCTAGAGGAGGAGATCTTCCCCGAATGGCTGCTGACCGCCGCTTTTATTTATACATGCATACAATGAAAGTCACATGACCACAGGTACTTCCGGTTACAGCGTACAGTAATCGACACTCCCACAGTCCCCATATATGGATGCAACCTCACGTGACCTAAAGGTGTTCGCACTCATGTGATAGCTCTTTGTATGCATATGAGGTTGGGGGTGTCCTCCATTTTAACAATGAGGAGTTTCTCTGTGTGTCTGTGTGGCTGGGACAGCCTGTGATAATAATCAGTATTCCTTCGAAATACTATCACAAGCTTGTCCCCATCCAAGTGAAACCAAACCAACAGGATTACACACGAAACAACTCATACAAATAGAAGATATGATAACACACAATGAAAGTTCATACAATAACTCCAACAGAACATGTTTAGAATTGGTGTGAAAAAAGTGTCTTTTAGTATTTATTCAGAATTTAGTGTTTCAGTCTCACAAAATGTTTTTCTTTTTCACTGGGGTGATCTATCACAACTAGGACACAAAAAGGATTCAGTTATTTATTTTCTGCTGCTTAACATTCAGTAAGATTCTGAAACATACAGGAGTTGAGATAAAGCATACATACTGCTCATTTAGAACTCCAAAATGTATCCTCAGCTATGATATGACCCTTTTTGTTAAAAAAATACAATTGTGATCAAAAATGTGGTGTCACTCATAATGGTACAGGCGTAACCATGTAATAACTAACCTAGTGAAAAATATAACTGTGAAACAGTAAACTATAGTTACGGTCCAGTCCAGTCTGAGTTTAGTCACAAAATGTCTATTACTATTTACTATCACAGCTTTTCATACAGTTTTTAATTCATTTAATACACAGTGCATAGTGTCTAAAGTACTTTACTGTATTTCATTACATTTTCATTTACCCATTATCAACCCCCTGAACACTTGAATTTACAGCACTAACTACAACTTACATAAACAGTTTAAACTGTTGTTTCTATCATCCATCCATCCATCCATCCATCTTCTTCCACTTGGACTCTCTCCCCTCAGCTCCAACTGAGTGTGGTTATTCTGGAGGTTTCTTCCTGTTTCCTTCCCACTGTCACCAAGTGCTTGCTCATAGGGAGCTGTTGGGTTTTCTCTGTAATTATTGTGTGGTCTTTACCTTACAATATAACACACCTTGAGGTGACTGTTGGTTGTGATTTGAGGTGGATGATGCAAGTGACTCAGATTAATCCGAGTCCATAAATTGTCTGAAACTGCTGGCTAAGGATAAATGAAGATTTCGTCAACTTCAATGTCAATTTTATTTCTATAGTACATTTAAAATGAACAGTGTTGACCAAAGCGCTTTACAAGTTAACTGCTAAATGAGCAAGAGAGAGCCATAGAGTAAAACATAAAAACAAACAAATACAATAAATATGATTAACGTTAGATACACTCCAAGATTTCTAACAGTCGAGGAGCAGTAAGAAGCAATAGGGCCGTATACAATCATATAAATACATAAAACCTCTATACTAATTGCACTTGGAACAAATGATACTGGCCAATGGCATCCTATAACGTCGTCCTGAGGGCATCAATTCAAAATCAGAACAAAGAGGGTGCTCTAAGTTAGCAACAATAGATGGGCCTTTCCTTAAACCAGCACAATGAAACAGCATGTCTAAAGAAATTTGTTGTCAGCCAACAATTTTTTCTCCAGTTCTAACAATCCTGTCTAATTTCTTCATATTTGCCACAGTCAGGTTACTATACCAGACTGAGAGACTGAATGTAAGGATGCTTTCAGTCAAGCTGACATACACTCGTTCCAAAATGTTTTGGCTGTGTTAGAATTCTTAAAAAAAAGAGTCCAACAACAGTCATGTCATCAGCATATTTTCTTCACATTCCTATCCTGTAGCTGCATGTCATTTATATAAATAAAAAATAACAACGGAGATAAAACACACTCTTGAAGGCCCCGTGTCAACAATAAATTCATTAGATAAAACATGATTAATGCAAACTCTCTGTGGATGACCAGTTAAAAACACAACTCTAATCCAGTTAATCAGTCCTGGAGTTACGCTCATGCTAATTAGTTGTTGCAATACAATATGTATCCTCATTGTGTTAAAAGGCTCGGGGGGGGGGGGTTGTTGTGGCTTTTCACCCTCTACCAAGTATGTTTCATGACAAACATACACACGCACACAGGCGTGCACACACGCACAAGCAATAGAGCATACTTACTATATACTTACTATACTGCTTTATACTTCTCTTTTAGGGGCTGATTGCTATTGTTGTTGGTTATTTGCTCTGTTTCCTTTCTGTTTGTGTTTTGGTATTTTGTCACAGGTGCAGCAATTGGTTACCCCCCCCCCCCTTTTGCCTGTTGGTTCTGATGTAGTTGGACCATACGAATTAAATCTGATTAAAGAAAATGTAATAATAGGTGAAAAAAGCAGAAGTCAAATCAACAAATAAAATTCTTGCCTGAGCATCTGTTTGCTGTAAATGATGTACATTAACTAAAACAGTGTTGTATCTTCCGTGCCCCTTTATGGCATATATGCAAACTGCATAGGATTCAAATGATCTACTATATCTGAGGTAAGATGTTTACTAACCACTCGCCCCATACGTTTAGCCAGTACAGAAGTCAAAGCCACTGGACAAAAGTCACAAACACAGGGTCAACAGCAGAAGATAACCGCGCCTCTCATTTAGTCACTGAATACAATTGTTTCTGTCTTGTTTTTATTTAAAATAGGAAATTTATGTCTTTGACATCATGAAGACACAGGCCCCTCTAAACAGCTTTCAGTGGGAATTTAATAGGGAAATAAACTTGGATGTCATGAGCTTATCAATGAAAGGGAATATTGTACTTCCTAAAAATCCATCCCAAAGGCAGCACATATAATGAAAACAAGACTGGACCTATAATGGACCCCTGAGGTACACCACAATAAATAGGGGCTGGGGAAGAGGAATATTCCCCCAGGACAACAGAAAAACCACTGTGACCTAAGCCATGACAGAACTGTGCCTTTAAGACCCGCAACATGTTCAAGTCTAAACAAGAGACTGTGTCAAAGGCAGCAGTCAAGTATTAAAGAACTGAGACAGCAGAACAAGCAGAATCAGTAGTTAAAAGATCATTAAAACCCCCAAGAGTGCTATGGTAGGATCTAAAACCAGACTGAAACTCTTCACCATTAGTATTTAAGAACAACATTAAGAACAACCTTTTCCAATATTTTGGACATAAAAGGTAGTTTAGAAATTAACCTGTAATTAGAATGAGCATTTGTCTTGAGATTTTTCTTTTTAAAAAACAGGCTGCACAGCAGTATATTTGAAAGCAGCTGGTACACAGCCTGATAACAGTGAGGTATTTAATATAAGCACAATACTAGGCCCAGTAATGTGAAGGGTGTCATGGTCCGAGGCCTGCAACCCCTTGTTTCTCAGTTTATGGTTTTTTGTAGTTGTGTTACCTTTATTGTTACTATTTTGTTATATTGTTTCATGTGTTCCCCTTATGTATTCCTAGTTAGTTCCCATTGCTTTAGACCTTAGTTCTCTCTGTGTTCTGTCCCGTGGTGTTTCCCCACTCTGTGGAGTTTCTTTTGTTTATTTTTCACAGACTGTCTCCCTCTGTTGTGTCAAGTTTGCATTTGTGTATCAGTTTTCTCACTTTCTGTTTTATTTTGACATCCCCTATCTCTTGTACTTTGTGTTTTGAATAACTTCCCTGAGTCTCCTTAGTGTTGTTCCGTTCCCCTGTTTTTGCCCCAGCTCTTTCTACTCATCCCTCGTTCCTCTGTGTATTTATTGTCTCAGTTTTCCCCTTGTCACATGTCAGAGTCTTGTTGTCTTTTGGCTGTGTTGTCTTCATGCTCTCGGAATCTCCAGTCATCCTTAGTTGCTTCCCCAGTATACTGTTGTGGGATTTATTGTGCGCAAGCGCCGCACAGGTCTCACGCTGTTCAACCCCTGGTTACAAACCACAATATTAAACATAACAGGAAAATGGCCTGATGTCCCACAGTCTTTGATTTCAGTGACAGAGACAGTATGACAGCACTGATCAGGTCTATGCCCTTTTTCATGAACGGGATCGCTCACCCTCTGAGTTACATTAAAAGAGTCAATAAGGATGAAAAAATGTTTTACCATTGGTGCAGATCACAGCAAACATGGATGTTAAAATCACGGGCAAATAAAACAAGATTAGTACAATTCAAACTATTGCATAGAATATACTGGTTGCCACACAGACCACACAGAGCCACTCTTATACTGGCCGAGACAGGTACACTGATCCACAGGTTATGGAAATGCCCTGATGTCCAAGAATAATGGTATGCAATTTATAAATGTGTCAAATTGATTAAAAGAAAATCAGTTTTCTCCCATGCTGTTCATCTGGGGGACCCATCTCCTCTTAAATATTTGGGTCCAGACTGCATTAATGTTGGGCCGCAAAGTGATCATCTCTGTCCCATCTATTACTTTACGGTAAATTCAACTAGGCAGATTAGCTCCACTGGAGCGCCTTTCATACAGATTACTAAATAAAACCCATTTTAATTTTTTTTCGTCCTCCCTCCCTCCCTTAGGTTCCCCCCTCCTATTCTGTTTATAGTTTTGTTGGAATTATGGTATGAACTTTATTTTGGTTTCCTATGAGTTATCATATCTAATGTTTTCATAAGTTGTTTTGTATATTGTACTGTTGTTTCTTTTATTCTGATGGGGATGTTTGTGATACTTTTAAAGGAGATTTTGAAGTTTTGTTCACAGTCCACACACACACACACACACACACACACAGCAGACACATAAAACACAGGCACACACACAGACACACGCACAGATACACGAATGCACACACGTCAGTCACGTGAGCTCACATCAATCAATGTATGGCAAAGAACAAGAATAGTGCTGACTATATGTTGTAACTGGAGGACTTTGTGAGTGAGTTTGTAATCTCACATGATTACATCATGTGAAGTGATTGTAATCTCATGTGACTTGACTGTGTGAGCGTTTGCATAAAAGGCTGAGGGGAAAGCCGCCCGTTGGAGATCCTTCCTCCGTGTCCTTTAGGATACAGAAGACAGTTTTCCCCTTGCAGTAAGTAAAACTAAGAGTTGCACGTTTGTTCCTTGTTTTATAAAATGATCTGAACCTATCAAGTTTAGTGTTTGTTCTCCATTGCTCTCTGTGCTGATGTAATTGTTGGTGGTTCTGCTTGTACAGAGAATGGTCTGTTGCAATGGAAACCCAATAAAATGTTGATCACACAAATCAGCGGCAATTAAAATACGGTCGTATTTTAACACAAGACTCCACAGTAAATCACCAAAGTCTTGGGTAAAGTCCTTAATGCATTTTAGTGGATGATGTAACAGGACTGAGGGAGAGGAGTTTGGTTCCAAAAGCTCGTAAAATAATTCAGGTAGGCAGTAATGACACCTGGTCACATCAACATCTCCACATCTCGGTGCTCCTGCTAGACCTGCAGCATTCGATACTGCTGACCATATTTTCTTACACATTGTGCAGCCTACTTCAAGGGTGGACTATTGTAATTCATTATTAGGCTGTCCTAAAAACTCCCTGAAAAGCCTTCAGCTGATCCAAAATGCTGCATCTGGAGAACTGACAGGGACTAGAAGAAGGATGAACGAAACAAATGAAATAAAATAGAAAACACTATATACATAAAATATATATCAATACACATAGACACTATTTGTAGCTGGTAAAGTATACAGCATACACAGTACGTATTATATGGGTGAGAGTGTAATAAATAAACTGTATATGTACTTCATGCATAAAGTGATGGCAGTCGAGATAAAGTGCCTAAGTGACTCATGACGTGTTATACAATCAAACTGCTGTTTGGATGAATGACCTGCAGAAGTGCTCCTTCCTGCAGCAAGGATGTTTCAGTCTGACTGAAGGAGCTGCTCAGCTCACCCAGTCTCATGCAGAAGCTGCTGTGAGGTTCCCATGATATACTGAGTGTTTTTTGTTTACTCGCCTCTTTTTCATTCAGTCTGTGTTCATACACCATTCTGCATTGAATCATTATTCATATCTGGCTCTCTTACACAGCATTTCTTTTGTCCGATCGCCCTCCCCTCACCCCTAACCAGTCACAGCAGATGGCTGCTCCTCTCCTGAGCCTGATTCTGCGGAAGGTTTCTTCCTGTTAAGTTTTTCCTTCCCACAGTCGCCACATCGGATTGTTTGATTGTTGGGGTTCTCTCTATATAAATATAAAACTAACTTGAATGATGGAAAATGGGCCATCCATGAACATCAGAAAGTTACACCATCAGGACTGGGCCTGCTCATAATTACTGTGTTTTTAGGTTATTATAGGGTCTTGTCTTTACAACATAAAACACCTTGAGATGATTGTTGTAAACCTGAGAAGGGAGCTTGAGGCAAAGTGTCTGGTGGCCAGGCGTTAGCCCGTGGTGCTCTGCCAGATGCAGCCAAAGATGCGACATGGGCCCACTGTACACTTGTTCATACACACCAGCTTCACTTTGGTTTCCAGCAGGTTGATAAAATTAAGGAAACAACAGAGGAAATATTCGTGTAATCAACAAATTCTGGGCACTTCTGCATCACAGATAACAGTAAAAAGTTTATTTTATTACATTTTCAAAACTTCTCATATAAAATGGAGAATTATTAACACAAGATAACATTCCAATCTTGTCACACAAACATTTATGTTGCAAACTTCTTCTGGTAGACGGGTGCAGGCAGCTGAGACATGATGTCCAGCAAGGGGCGCTCCACTACCACCAGAGAGAGGTCCTCCAATAGCCTGACACACATGAGGTGCTGTGGGACAAAACAGACGTCAGGAGGACTGAAGGGAAGAATTTAAGTCTAGCCCATATATCTGTAATACACTGTCATTATGCATCTCAATTTACAGTTTTGTGTTTGGAGCAATTAGATTTACTTGAAAATGACAATGTAAGTATATAGTATAACACTGCATGGTTAGAAAGGTGAAAAAACACCATTAAAATATTAGAAATTCACTTTTTTAATATAAAGATATTTTTAATTGACTGAAGGGTACCTCATTCCCCTCATTAACATAGCTTAACATAGATTTGCATGAGTCACAGTTCAGAAATTGTATATGGCTGAAAGTGAGCAAGTGACTGTTTGCTAGCATTGCTGGCAAATGTTGTTAGTATAGTACAGTGTTTATCAAACTATGGGCGTATACAACCTGGGAAAAAAGTCAAAAGGTTGAACATTGGATTAATTCTCACGGCAGAACAAGGAAATTAGCATAGGTTAGCGAATTTTTGTACCGTATTTTGTGCACAAAGAACAGTGGTGTTGCTTTGCCACAAAGTCTGGCTGTTATCTAAAGATTTGAACTGAAGCTCTATGGTCAGCATAATGATCATACCTGGAAATTCCTACAAATCTTAAAGGCGTGGCTTTGTCCAATCCTCTCTGGCACAGGAAGGCTCTTCAATGTCATTTGATTGCAGAGCAGTGCCTTAGCTTCTGGGAGGGGCTGCACGAGAATACAGATAAGACACATAGTGGCAGGAAGAGGTTACTAAAGCTCACACATAAAGCCTTCATAAATCATTCTTGTGAATACTGATGACATTCAGCATAAGCCTCTGTGAGCCCTGAGGTTTCAGAGAGGTTTCTCTGCAGCTAAAACTTGATCAATTTGATGTTATAACTATTGCAGCATAACTAAGAGATGGTTCAGAGTCACCTGATCAAACCCCAACTATAAGCTTGATCAAAAGGTAAGTTTTAGTAAAACAGAGAGGGTTTCTGTCTCTCGAGTCCAAACTGGGAGCTGGTTGCACATAAGAGGGGCCTGAAAGCTGAAGGCTTCCCCTCCTACTCTAATCTTAAATATCTTAGGAACCACAAGTAAGCCAGCAGTCTGAGAACCAAATGCTCTATTATGTATATATGAGGTCTTTAAGTTTAGGTGGGGCCTGATTATTCAAAGCCTTATATGTAAGAAGAATGATTTTAGATTCAATTGTGGACTTAACATGAGCCAATGCAGTGAAGCCAATATGGGAGAAATATACTCTCTTTTTCTAGTCCCTGTCAGTTCTCTAGCTGCAGCATTTTGGATCAGGTGATAGCTTTTCAGGGAGCTTGTAGGACAGCTTAGAAGTAATAAATGCATGAATTATCTTTTCAGCATCACGGTGATTGAGGATGTTTCTAATTTTAGATATAAATGCAAATCCAAAAAAATCTGTCCTACAAATTTTTAAATATGTGCATTTAGGGAAATATCTTCTCAAAATAACTCAAGGTTCCTCACAGTGTAAGTGGACGCCAAAGTAATGCTTTCTAGAGTTGGAGCCTATCCCAGCTGACATAGGGCGAGAGGCAGGGTACACCTTGTACAGGTCACCAGCCTGTCGCAGGGCCAAAACAGAGATGCTCTCATTCACACCTATGGGCAATTTAGATTAATGCACTAAGTTTAATTAATAATTACCCTTAGTTCATGAAGAAGACTCCCCATTTACATTGAATAATATTTATATACTAGCCTGAAATTTGTTCAAACAGCTTCAGCGCAGTACTTTTAATACCTACGGCATCCTCTATTCTCTAATAAAATATTATGGTCAACAGTACTGAACGCTGCACTGAGGTCTAACAGGATAAGAACAGAGTTGAGTTCACTGTCACAGACCATGAGATCATTTGTAACCTGACTAATGTGGTTTTTCTATTGTGATGAATTCTGAATCCTTCCAAAAGGAAGGCTGAAGATTGCCCTATATTTAGCTAAGACAGCTGGGTCAAGTTGAAAAGAAATCTGGGGTTGTTCTTATTTTTTTCAATCAGTGATAAATAAGTATTATTATTTTCATTAATATCTTAACTGCAAAACAAACATCCATCCATCCATTTTCTTTCACGTATCCGGGCCCAGGGCGCAGGGGCAGCAGCCTAAGGAGAGAAGCCCAGGCCTCTGTCTCCCCAGCCACCTCCACCAGCTCATCCGGGAGGACCCCAAGGCGTTCCCAGGCCAGCCAAGAGATATAATCTCTCCACTGAGTCCTGGGTCTGCCCCCGGGGCCTCCTCCCGGTAGGACATGCCCAGAACAGATCACCCAAGAGGCGCCCAGGAGGTATCCTAGTCAGATGCCCAAACCACCTCAATTGGCACCGAGGAGCAGTGGCTCTACTTTGAGCCCCGCCTGAATGGTTCTGCTCCTCACCCTCTCTCTAAGGGAGAGGCCAGCCACCCTAGGGAGGAAGCTAATTTCTGTCGCTTGTATTTGCGATCTCATATTTATTAAATTTTAAAAAAAGGGCAGATGTGTTAGCATAATGATTCAGGACTGCTTTGTGGCGACTGGTGTTCAGGACATCCTATCATTAAAGTTTACCAAGGGTACTAAATCTTATTCAGATTTCTCCTTCAGCACTCTCTTCAAATAGCTATCATCTCCATCTTTGTAGGTTACATCATGGCACACAGGCGTCAAAGTGTATGGTATGACAGACACACATACCAGACTCTGATCAATGATGCAGAACATGAATGTGTCATGCAGAATGATGTGATCTGGGTTTCTGGGATTGAATGTGATGTGGGTTATGGGTGTGTCCCGCTCCAGCCACAGGGAGTGCAGTCCTTGTGTCTGCAGTTTTCGACTCCATCGTGTGTACTCCTTCTGCACCAAGGAGAATTCAAAGATCTGCAACGTGACACAGAACACACGCTGTTAACTAATCTGCTGGTTATTATGAGACTTGAGCAAAACAAAATCTGAATCAGGTTTGACCTGCTGGTCAGCATGCACAGAGATGAGATTGCTGGTCACTGGGTGAATGGCGATGGCAGTGGGACAGGAGCTGTACACTGGAACCATACAGTGGAGCTGCAAACAAACAAATTAATACATTACTGCTGCTTTGGAAGCATTTTTCAATTCTACCCATCAATAATTCAGAACTCACCTTCAGCTTGTGAAGGTTGTAGATGTGGATCTCACAGTCTGTGTTTGCTGTAGCAAGCCATTTACCATCATCACTGGGAAAAAGCAGGTGAATTGGCTGTCTGGAACCTTGAAAAGAAACAGAAACACAAACCAGTTAATCAAAGAGCTACAGTGACAAAGTATAGTTAAACTAAAATTGTGATATTCACTGGCACAATTCTTGTGAGCATAAACAAACAAAAAACAACAACCAACCACCCGCCAAATTAAACAAAAAATGGGACATCCCATTTTCTATTGCAAAAAAAGCACCACATTAACCAATTAAAAAAAAAATTACAAGGCAAAGCACAGCATCTGGTTGCTGAGCAACAGGTGGTGTAGGCGTGACAGTGGTGAAAGAGACAGCGAGCTTTGAAATTTGAGAAATTTATGACATTTAGCATGTTTGGCGTCATTAGTTAAGTGTGTAGTGTAATCGTAGACAAGACAGATGCTAGCCAAAAAGCCATAAAAGGCAGACTCAAACGTAAATGTGGTCTTCTGGAGTACAACAGGATGAGTTACACACCCTGGAAGTGGGCCTATAATGATTTCCTTGAAAATTTGATTTAAAAAAAACAAACAACACAGGCTATTAAATATAAATTTCTAACTGCTCCCCAGTCATATGTCAAGTGTTAATACCAATATGTGACCCACTTGCCGCTTGGCACAAACTTCAATACCAGAGCAGTAAATTTAGGTCAAAGTAATGATCAATATCACAAACTAACCTAAGTTTCAGAAGAACTGGCCAGTGAATTAAGGGAGTAGTTTTTGACACGTAACCTTAGCCCAAGAAGGAGCTCCTTGGCATTAATTTGCTTTCAAAAAACTTTACCATGTGCCTAATATGTTGTGTGGCTACCACACTGTCATTTTACGATCCCTGAAATGTGCTGCTCAGTACTTCCTAAAACCCCTGAAGAACCTGACCTTTCACTCACCCGACTTATGTTGGAGAGTGTGAAGATACTTGCATTCCAGCTGGTTGACAGCAACAACAATCACTGAAGATTGGCAGGAGGATGCAAAGAGTTTGGAGGAGTCAGAGGAGAAGCAGAGCTGGTGGGCTGAGCGAAGTTCTTTAGGTAGTTTGGACATCTGGAGGGACGAAGACACAGAGGAGACAAGGAGTTTGTCATACTCTTCTTGCATATAAATAAGGACATAATTTCCTGACATTAAACCCCCTGTGATTGGGTAGAAATACATGTAGAAAGCAGTGTTGGATGGATATATCGATATATCCAATGAAAACTTTTAATTAAAAAAGAAATTAAAACCCAAAAAATATAAGAAATATTTGATATGTATATTTCAGGCTGAGATAGTTTTAAAAACTGAGTCCTTTAAAGTGGAAAAAATATTACTATATTGTATTTTTACAGTTTTTGGGAAGATGACCTTTTTTGTCATTAGGATCAAATGTGTTATGCTCTACCAGTGAATAGCCCAGTGCTAGCTTTTCAAGGGGTGTAAATGTGGTGTATTAGTCTAAAGCACTCTGCAGGCTATTGAGGAAGCTATGTTGTGCATCGTTTTTAATTGCAGTTCTTCACAAGGGGAATATCCCACCCAATATTTAGAACACATGCAAATGTTAATGAAATGTAGTTTAAACATGTAGCTTGAGCTTTAAACACATGGAAATAAACTGCATGGAGAAGAAGAGGGCTTGCAGAATTCCGACACAGGAATGGAACTGCTAAAAAAAAAAAAAAATCTGCACAAGCTAAGCACAATGCCACGGGTATGCTCCTGTAGCTGTGCTGCTGAGCGTACTGAGGGACCCACCTTGTTGATCCCGATGTTGTTGCTGTTGTTGTATTGTACTCTGTAGAGACAAACACTGGAGACAGTGGAATATGCCAGCCACCCTCCACACGCAGACAAAGCACTGCAGCAGATATGATCCTCTCCCTGTGGGAGGCAGCACACAGTTAAGAGTCAAGGTTAAAGATTCTTCAGTCAGACTGAAAGGAAACAAAAATTAGCTACATGAAAGAGACACTTTACTAAGTGTATCAGGGATCTCTATCTACAGATACTTGCAGATTAACCTAGTCATCCTCCACATTCTGCAGCTTCACTTGCATGTGGCAAGCTCACTTTCTTTGCATGTGTTCATGTTTATTGGAGCCCAAGTCCAGCAGCATTCTGCTCTACCTCCTGGCTACAGCCAGAATGCTGCTGGATAAGTTGCTGCGTCTTACTCTGGTTTTCTTTTCATCATCTAAAGGGTTACTTCTGCTGAGCGACTAGCACTCAAACCAGTCTAATATGTATGCCCTGCCCGAATATACTATTTGTTTCCTCTCTGGACTTTGATTCACGTATGAAATCTGTCACATGTCTGTTTCTTTCATTTAAAGAACATTTCTAGATTGAGAATTATAGTCAGCTCCTCTGAACTGGAGAATATGTTGATGCATTTGTGTCATCGCACCTAGATTATTGTAATGTCCTTTTTACCAGCTCAGGTAAATATTCTCTGTCACACCTTCAAGCAATAAAAAATGCCACAGCTAGGCTCCTAACACATCTAGCAAGCAAACACACATTATCCCTATATACAGTGGCTCCCAGTTGGTTTTAGAATTCTCACACTTAAACACAGAGCACTAAATGGACAAGCAACAGACCATTTAGCTCAACTACTTGTTAAAACACTGCTGCTCACTGCCTTCGCTCCACAAGCTCAAAATCTTTTTGTTCTCCCTCAAACAAGTCTGAAGTTTAGGGTGGGATGAAGCTTTTCAAGCAGTGGCACCAAAACTGTGGAACAGTTTCCCACTTCAACTCAGTTTAGCCGACTCTATGGAGTAAATTTTTAAACAGTTACAGCAGACCAGAGTAACAGCAGCTACACAGAAATTACCAACACAAACCTTCCGCTTCAGCTCGATTAGCTTCTCTGGTTTCCTCTTCACAGGCAGACAGTCGCCAGGTTTTCCTGTTAATATGTGGTGGAATCAATACAATTAGTACTATCCAATAAAATCTTTATTACAAATGTTACATCTGCACACAAAATTAACCTTCACTTGTTGTGTTGCAGATAAAGAAAAAAATTATTGTTTTGGACATGCAGTTAATAGGGAAAGGTTAACTAGTAAACTAACAAGTAACTAGGTGTGAATGTGAGTGTGAGTGTCTGTGTTAACCCTGTGACAGCCTAGCAACCTGTGCAGGGTGTACCCTGAATCTCGCCCTATAGTCGGGAAAGGCTCCAGCCCATTTATTGTATTTTTATTGGTTAACAATTTAATACATTACTATTAGCAAAAAACTTATTACTTTCAGGTAACTAATTATTATATTGTTAATTACAATGTTCAGGTAACAATTTAATGCATTATTAGCAAACTTTAAGATAAATAAAAGTAATTTTAGTAGTAATAAATAAATAGTAATAAAGCATTACTATTAGCCAATTCTTATTCTTTTTAGCCAACCATTTGTTACTATAACAAATTACTATTGTAAATTACTATAACAGGGTGAATTTGTCTTAGTAAAGTCCAGGAATAAAAATATAGAACTGGAAATAATGTTATCTTTCTTTCTTTTGCTTGGTGGCTCCATGAGCAATTTTAACCTTCATTTTTAGCAAACCTTATATACAGCTGAGGTGCAGAGTGAACAGTGAGCAGACACAGATAAATATACCTTGCTGCAGCAAAAGACAGTTTAATGAATTCGATTAACTACCTTTTTCACCATCGGTTTTACTGCTCGTCTTTCTATTTAAATGCTTTTCTATGCAAGTGTGTGATGCTCACCATGTCCTTCACTTTCGCCAAGTTTCCAGAGTTCTAAGTGATCAGGGAACTGAAAGAGGAGGAGTCCAGCTTTCTTTGCACAAGCAACTAGGCTCCTCTACATGGAAGACAGAACGAGGTCACAGCACATTGTAATAGGAACAGTCATGAACTACAGCAGTTTTAGTAAATTATATGAAACCGTTTTTAAAATCTCTGGAATGATTTGTCAATTAACTGAATCTGTCTGTATATAATGGATAACATGTTAGTTCAAATCAAAAACCTCCCGTAGCTCTAATGACTGAGTTTTTCTTCTACTCATTGTGTACTCACATGTGGGAAAGCTATTTTGCGCAGTGCTGACTCCTGAGTGTTCCTCTCCACCTTATCCAACAGCGGGCGCACCACCAACTGGGTGTCCATACCTGAAGAAAATTTCAGAACTGCATCTTTTCAAGTTCACCTTCACATCTGAGCTTCTCCAGCTCGCCCTGCAGGCGGTCTTTGTCCTCCAAGTTTGGGTCCTCTACCAGAGAACTGGGAGCAGTGACCCCAGAGTGATCCGATTACAACGGCGACCATTGTTACCAGCACCTTACACATCCTTCTCCGAGCCCTTGTTACTTATCAAGCTTCTCGTGTTCCTTCTTCTTGATGTTGCCATCACTTGGTATTGCAACGTCTATCACTAGACGTGATTCTCATGGTTGAGAATGCCTGAGCTAAGATCCGGTGGGACTTCCAGATACAGACAGACAAACTTTTGATCGCTAACAAACCAAACATAGTAGTGGTAGACAAAGAAAGAAGGTGGTAGTGATACACGTTGGTCACAATGGTGCCTGTGGTAATTGGAACACTCAGGGCAGTAACCCCCAAACTGGAAGATTGGCTCCAGCATATTCCAGGAACAATATCCAAGATCTCTGTCCATAAGAGCACCGTCTTTGGAACAGCTAAGATACTGTGCAGGACCCTCAAGTTCCCAGACCTCTGGTAGAGGACCCGAGATTTGAAAAACTCTGCAGCACTCAGGTGACTCCAGGTAAGCGGGGTGTTTTATCCACATTAGCAGCATTAAAATTCTCCTTCACTGCAGCAGATTTCCTTCACTTGGAAAAATGACTCTAGTCATTTTTGTTGAATAATTTTGTTTCTGTGTGCAAAGTAAAATAATGTAAGCATCCAAAATAAAACTAGAATGTTTGGAAGAGCTGTATTAAAAATTCCCTTACTGTTAACAGCACTTGCAAAATGCTTTAAAATATTACATTTTCATAGTGACACTAACAAGTCTATGCTCATCTGTGGAAAACTCAAAACAGCAGATTTGACACTGACCTCCAGAAACCACTGCGGTGCCGGTGTGAATAAGTGCCCGCACATCATGCGAATGGTTTCTAAAGGTCCTTGTTCGGACCCACTCTTTATCATGCTGGTCCACAGTGGAGGAGATGAACTGGAACTGGATGACAGTGCCCTCAGATGTCCCAGCAATGACACTGCTCTCATCCTGTGAAGTATTTAGAATCATCAGTGATTCTGCAGGAGTGTGGAGCAAACCTGGCTTTAGTGTGGAGTTAGTGTAATATCTCACCTGTGAAACAGACAGAACCAGAACATCCCATCTGCTGACCAGGTAACTTCTGACCAGAGTTCCTGTGAGTCCATCCCAGATGTGGACCTTTCCTGCAGAATCACCGCTGATGATGGTGTGGTTTGACAGAAAACCAATGCTCCAAACCACCACTTCTTTATTCTTGGACGCTCCCACACCCCTCTCCACCAGCAGTCTGTGTGTGGCGTGCCCTGTATTCAGGGACCAAATGAAAACAGAAGCACCAGAATTGTATCATTAAAGAACAGAATAAACAGACACCAATCTCTTCTTGTGCTGTGTAAGTGTCGTATATAATTGTGCAAAGCACAGGAGAGGGATGATACCTGTCTCTGCATCAAAGATTGCAATCATATCAGTCATTCCAGCAGCAATCTGTGCACCAGAGGGATGCCAGCCCAAAGATATGATGCGGCCTAAAAGTCAGATACAACAGAAGTTATGATTCTGGAAACCAGTGATTATTAACACAAAATACGTGGGATAAAATCATTACTGAGAAGGGAGAGTGATTTAGAAAAGAAAAGAAAAAAAAAAAGATGAGCACAATGGGTCACCAACTGCTACATCAAAACTGTACGGAAACTCAATGTGCTAAACACAGAACAAAAACCTGAGTAGGTGACAGTGAAGACAGTGAAAATAGCAAAATATAATAAAACAAAGCAAAAAAAAACCCCAAAAAACTAGTGATTGTAGACTTGTGTGAATAGTTGTATTTGAGCTCAGGTTAGCAGGCAACTTGTTCCAAAGAACAGGACCACAATATCTGAAAGCACCCTCAGCACAATGAAGGAACAGTTGAAAGATCTGTGCCTGATGACCTGAGGGTTGTAGACACTGAGCAAGTCAGAGATGTACTGAGGGGCCAAACCACTGAGAGGTTTGTAAACTAAAGACTAATAAAAAGTAGTTTTATATTGCACTGGGAGCCAATGGAGTGATCTCAGTAGTGGGATAATAAAATAAAAGTCCTACTAGTCGTACTAATGATTTGGATAATCTGACGAACAGAGAATTACAATCATATAACCTGCTTCATATGAATACATGGACCAGTTTCTCGGTCAGTTTCAGATAGTAATTTTGTAACTGTAGATACATTTTTAAGTGGTAGAAAGCCGTTCTGGTAACGTTATTGGTTTGATCATCAAAACTGAGATCACTGTTCAGAATGATGTCAAGATTCCTGACATGGTCTGCTGTACTTGAGAGACAGGGATCATAGGTATGAAAAAATTTCCAATAACAAATATTTTTGTCTCAGTTCTAAAAGGTTTAGTAGCAGCAGGACTGGTCAGACTGAAATTGAACAAATTTTTGCTCAGAGTTCATTTGGATGTATACCATTGTATCTGAATAACTCACTGCATTCCCAGAAGAGATGGATATTGTCAATGAAGCAGACATTGTGGGCAGCATTCTGAGGGAAGCTGGGAGTTAGGTGACAGTAACCTGCTGAAATGCCCAACAACTTGGTTGCAGATGGAGATGGGGACAAAAATGTGCTCCACACGCCTCTTTAGTGATCAGAATAAGCCGGGGTGAAACAGGTCCTCAATTTGGGCTTGGCTCCAAGGCTGGGGCATGGGTCATTGTTTGCTGAGGGTCTAAGCCATGGAAGGGTGGTGTTTTTTGGATTGCAGGAGGTGTCAGCAGCCAGGGATTCTAGCAGAAGTTCATTCTTCCACATTTGGTAAAAGATGGAACACCAACCTCTCAGCTGGAATATTTTCTGGCTGCGCCAAACACATCCAGAGCAGCCAGAATGAGAGATGAGTGGCGGCACTGGCGACAGCTGATGGTGGCGGGTGTCTGAAGTGTTATCCATCTGGATTTACGGTGTAAGTAGCAATCAAAAGTGGAATGCACACAGCAGAAGACTACTACCACGCATGCTAAGTGTTAATTGTCAAAGTTATTACGTTATTTGAACAAGAGTAGGTTGAAACAAATCAAAATCCATGGCAAATAGACAGCAGGCAACCAGGTATTGTTGTGTAGCAATGATGTTAGATCAAATTACCGTAATTACGCAATGGCTGGTCCTATCAGAAAAAATTCACTGTTTTTGAGAGCTGAGAAATTGCACTTCATACTCAACATGTGGTTATATAATATATAGTGTTATATAATATAATAGTTTTCTAAATCAATAAGTTTGTACAATCTGTATTTTTACTTGTATGTAAATGTCCTCATGACAAAATATGACGAATGCATTTTATGTCTGGTGGGTGTCAGTATCTCATCTCTGCTTTTTGCAGATAATGTGGTCCTGTTGGCTTTATCAGGTGGTGCCCTCCAGCGGGTCACAGCCAAGTGTGAAGGGGCAAGTACGAGAATTAGCGCCTCCAAGTCGGAGGCCATGGTCCTCAGCCGGTAAAAGGGGAACATCCACTCCGTGTTGGGGTTTCATTCTTGGGGTCTTGTTCAAAAGTGAGGGAAGAAGGGAGCAGGAGATTGACAGATGATTGGGGTGATGGCTGCAGTGATGCGGATGCTGTTTGACTGGTCTCTCATAGTGAAGAGAGAGCTAAGCGTAAAGGCATAGCTGTTAATTTTCTGGCTGATCTATGTCCCTACCCTCGCCTATGGTCATGAACTTTGAGTAGTGACCCAAAGAACTATAGTAAATACAAGCAGCAGAAAAGTGTCCTCTCTGAAGGATGGCTAGCCTCTCCCTTAGAGATAGGATGAAGACTGCAGTCATTTGAGAGGGACTAAAGGCCATTACTCTGCCACACTGAAAGGAGCCAGTTAAGGTGTTCTGAGTATCTGACTAGGGTGCCCCCTAGGCGTCCCTTGCGTGGGGTGTTCCAGGCATCTCCTACTGGCAGAAGGCAATAGGGTAAACCCAGAATGCACTGGAGAGATTATCTCTCTTAGCTGGCCTGGGAATGCTTTGGTGTTCTCCTGGAGAAGCTGGAGGAGATGGCTGGGTTTCTCTGCTTAGGCTGCTGTTCCTGTGACTCGGCCCCAGGTAAGAGGAAGGAAATGGATGGACGGAGCAACAGATAAATATTTTTTTGATTTCCAATTCACAAGGACAGTTTTCTTAATGACACATAAGGCCCAATATGATTTTAAGTTCAGCTGATAACTCTTCAACACAACACATAGAAGCTTTGGACATAAAGTTCTAGTTGTTCTAAACTGGAATTTATAGTTAGCACTCTTTAAAGTAAAAAGATCTGTGAACAAGTTTGGCCTCTTACCTTTCTGTCTGTTGAGGTTTTTTTGAAACTGAATCCTGTCCTCCAATATTGCAAACATCTTCACGGTCCCATCCTCACAACCAACCTGACACAGAAAACATTTCTTGAAATCAAAGACTCTCAATGAGACTTACTGATGATTCTGACTCAGGAAAGACTCACTGCCAGCTGTGTCCCCAGGCTGTTGCTACTGATGGTCCATATTGGTCCTCCATATGCCTCCACAGTATACCGGGGCCTCAGGTTCTCCAGGTGATACTCTGTGATTTCTCCATTCAAACCAGCACTGAACAGTCGCCAGCCCACCCAACACAGAGCCTCAACAGTTCTGCCATCCTGTCCTGGGATCACCTGAGAAAATCAAAATGAATGTGGAGGTTAGTTCCTTCAAAACTCCATTAAGTGATTTAGTGGTTTTGTAAAATGTGGAAATATAAACCACCTCAGCCTCGGTACCTGGCATACCTCTTACTCACACTGCCAATCTAAGATGACGTAGCAGCAGCTCTCATTTTTATCTTTTATCTTTAATTGCCAGGAGAGCTATCTTATTAAGATGGATGGATCCAGCCTCCCCTTTACATTCTCACTGGATTAGGGACGTTATGTTGTGTATGGACTTAGAAAAGATAGCATTTACTGTCCGAGGCAATGAAAATAGATTTTATGAAGTCTGGCACCCCTTTTTGATGGTTTATAAGAAATCTACTACTATTGACTCTGAGTAGCGCCCCCCCCCCCTTTTTTTTCTTTTTTTTTTTTTTTTTTTTTTTTTTTTTTTTAATGCTCCTTGTGGAGCTTGGGTACATGAAAGCAAGGCAGCTAGCCAGTCCCAGCCATGCTGTAGGACATGCTTGTTTATCATGGAGGCCTCTCAATGGGTAAAGAGAAGAACAGCAGACGGTGTTGCTAAGGGCAACACAGCTCTCCTTGGGTATGCTGACTTGAGTCACTGGGTACATCTGTCTTTATGTCCATCATAAGTGCTTTCAAGTGCCATTAGAGATGTCCATGGCTAAACGGGCAAAATACATGGATATACCTAGTAAATGGCATTACTCATAAACTCATTACTACAAATGCAGAAAGACTGGCCAAATATTCTTGAAAACAAGACAACTTAACCTTTGCCTTTTTTTCAGGATTGTGATTTTTTTTTCTTTATGTTAATCTTAATCTTGATTTAGGTAGAAATATTGGGAAATTGCATGTGAAACTGTATGTTTGATATTAGAATACCAGAAACAGAAAATGGCAACAGAACATAAATGGCAGTGTGATTATTCTTGACTGTTTTTTCTTCTTAGGCCTACAGGTTTTTTGTTTTTTGTTTTTTGTTGTTTAATTGTTTAATTAATTTAAGAATAAAACAGTTCCTTACAGCAACATAGTCTGGCACAGTTTTGGTTCTCTAAAGCCATTCTTCTTTTTAAAGATTTCGGGCTTTGGGGCATCAGGCGCTCAGAGATTGAGCAGGTGACCATATATGCTGCGTTGCGATGCTGGCGGCGCAGGTTCGAGTCCCGACCTGTCGTCCCCTGTGTCTCTCCTCCTGCCTTCCTGTCTCTCTTCACTGTGAACTGTCAAATAAAGCTGTAAAAAGGCCAAAAATAATAATAAAAAAAAAGAGTTGGGGCTTTGTCTTTATGCGCTTGGTTAGATCACCATATTATGAGAACAATCTCTGGGTGTTTCACTTTTTTGCTCGTTCATTCTCAGCATCCAGCTTCTGCCTGAGCTTGTTGCAAACTGAAGCATTTATAGAGACTTGATAAAAGCCAATAGGGAACAACATGCTGTCTGAATATATACCCATACCGTTACAGCAGCTAGGTGTTGATTCTCAGTATAGGTTTGGCAGTCAACAAGAAAACTTTTTGCATAACACAGACAGCTTAATTGCACAGACTTTTATTTAATGTTAGTGTCACTTAATGAAACTTTAATTACACCCCTCCTCCACTAGTCATTCTTAATGTGTACCTTCCTCTCCTTCTGCTCCTATACCTTGATGTCTTTTTTTCCTCTGTCACTGTGCTCTGCTTCCTTTCACGTCTTTGCAGCCCACCTTCCACTATGTCTTTCTTGATCCCCCCCCCTCCCGGCAAATTTCCAAGTCTTTGTAACTCCCACTTTGCATCTTTTAGCTGTTCCGTTCTCTCAGCTTGGCTATTCCCCCTCTTTCTCTTTGAGTTGCGGCTGTCACGAGATGAAAAGCTAATTTTTTGTTTCTCCCCGTCTTCCTTTTCCCCCTTATTCTGTACATCAACCTCTCTATTTGACTGCTTCTTCCCTTCTGCTCTTTCTGCCCCCTCTCACTTCCATTCTGAATCAAGCAGAGAAACTGCTAGGAACTTTTCAAACAAAATGCTAATGGTCTGCTAATGGATCCCTGCTTGCCATGCTGTTGCCTGATAACTGACAAACTATGGAGAGTGCACAGGCATTTAGAATGAAAGCCCCAACCTAAAGATATAAAAGTACAAAGGTCTGGCTTATATGGGGCAAATCGGTATTGACGATGTTTCAGTAAGCCTTGATTACATATGACCTGTTTTAATGATGTAATGTATTGCTTTTCAAACACTATTGCTCTACAGGATTTTCTGTTTTGTGTCCACCTGTCTCCTCAGAAGCGTTTATTTGTGTTACGGTACTGTGCAAAAGTCTGTACAATTGTAAAATTCGATTAACTTTGAAAGTCATTATTTGATGTGACCACCTTTATTTTTCAACACAGCCTGAACTCTCTTAGGCAGCTTTCTCGTAATTTCTTTATACAGCGTTCACGAATAGTTCTGCAGTCTTCTTGAAGGACATTCAAAGCTCTTCTTTGGATGTTGGTGCCTTTTGTTTTGTTCTCCATCAAGATGATCCCACACTGCTTCAATAATGTTGAGGTCTGGGCTCTGGGGAGCCAATCCACAACAATTTTAGGTGTGCTTTTGTTGCATTTGGTGTTGTATTTGGGTTCATTGTCTTGCTAAAAATAATGAAAACTGGTTATTTACTAAGTTTTAGTATGTTATGTGTAGACACAACACTGGTTCATCCCTCAAGTTTGGTGCCTTTTTTAATGCTTGAATGATTCTTAAGTCAAGTGGCTTAAACAAAAAAAAACAGTCCTCTGAAAATGTTCAGATTCAAGGACTGGGCTGAAAGTGAGTGAAAAAACAGCCAATGTCCAAAGAAAAACTTTGAAAGACCTTCAAAAA
>VUQK01027739.1:0-13907 GCA_015106715.1 Bujurquina vittata | reverse complement strand
TTATTACACAATTGTCACTTTTGTGCCTTTAATCTTGAACCTGATTACTGTAAGTATGAAAATACTAAAACTAATACTGAAACTAATTAAAACTAACTAAAACTAAGCATGAAACCAAAAATAAAAACTAATAAAAACGAGCAAAACCACTCTGAAAACGAATTAAAACTAACTGAATTAGAGAAAAAAAGTAAAAACGAACTAAAACTAAACTATAATGTAAAATCCAAAACTATTATAACCCTGGGCCAAACAATGAAAAAAAGTGTGACTTATAGTCCGGAAAATACGGTAAATGATAAAATAACAAAGCAACAATAAGTCTAAAATCAAGTGAAAATAAAAGTTAGCAGTAGTGAAAGAAATAATAAAGTCTATAACGGCTGACACAATAAATAGGTGAAATCAAAATAAAGGAATGCTTGATTAAAATACGCTAAAAATAAAGTAACTGGTGTTTGTCATTTTAACTGTTTAGGTGGAGCTGGAGAGGAAGCTGGAGTCCACCACCAAGTCCAAGCTTCACTACAAGCAGCAGTGGGGGCGCTCCCTGAAAGAGCTCGCTCGCATCAAACAGGTAGGGCTTGCCAGGACGGGGTTCTTAAGGGAGATGAGAGAGTTTAGTTTAATACTAATAATAGTTTAATACTGGGACCACTACTGCATCTGCACTGTTGATGCTCAGGGTCGAGCATTTTGCATGTTAGCCAGTGAAAACACCGGATATAAACACTGGGTATCTAAAGCTGTGACAGTGAAATATAGACCAGCTGTTATCATGAAACACAAGAAAGGCGGAGCATTTTCAACTAATTACACAAAGTACAAATATTAGTAACAACCTCCTAATCTGCATTATGATGTTCAGCTGCAGTGATGTGAAATCAGTGAGCACATGGATCAGGACAACAATGATGACATCACTTCCTGAAAGTGACAAAAACAAAAGTGAGCTTTGTGAAGGACGTGGCAGCAGCTGCCCTGGGCCTTCTTGTCTCGACAGCGATTATATTTCACAGCAGGTAATTGTAGTTTTTCAGCGAGGTTTTTAAATGTGCTGTTGGAGATGAGCTGACAGTGTTAGGACACTTAAGTGCTCTGTTTAAGACACACACAGAGCCGAGGAAACAGGCCCCACACATCAGCATTAATATGATTTACACCTGTCTGTAGACTTTAAATATCTGGCACCTTTTTTTGCTAGGGTCCCTGTGCTCGCATGGTTTTGCTCCCACAGTTCAAACCTGTTTCTATGTTAATCAGGTGTGAGGGTAAATCTGTGGTTGCCTGCTTTACTTTGTCAGCCCCATGATGGACCCAATGCTGGGACCGACTTCATCTCTCTGCACTTGGCCAGTAAGTTGGGTAATTTAGTTCACTTGTATGTAGACCCCATTATGAGAGAGCAGGAAGACCCCAACCATCAGACAGTCTTTATGAGCAGCACGGTGGGAAGGAAGTCCTTTTAACAGGTCTCATGGACAGCGATACTGAGGGTCGGTTCAGAGTGGCCTCATCCAGCTCGAAGTTTGTACAGAGGGGCTTCCCAAACATGAGCATAGACTGTATCCATACACATGGCCCTTGCTGTTCTGTCTTCTGGTAGTTGTAACTGTAATAAGCGACAGTAAGAGATGGACATGGCTAGTGATGTCTGTGTAATAGGGAGGCCATGTTATTGTATTTAATAAGACTTGAAACTAGTCTTTTTGGAAGCAGAGGAGTTGCCCTCTGCTGGCCATTAAAAAGATTTTTGGCACTTTCATACATGAATCTTTGGTACAGAACCAGAGCATCTTTGTGCACCTCACACACCCAAAGTGTCCCTGTCAGTGCTGTTTGAGCACTAAGACTGGATTGTGGTGGGTTTTGTGTCCTCACAGATTTTGAGAGACGTGTGTGTGAAAGAAAAAAGGAAGGTGTGTTTTTAGATTGCAGTATAATATTTAGCTGAGGTGAAGTAGAAAGTGGAAGAGCCATCGGGTCTTAACAGCACGTTCACGTGCGTGCTCTGTGAGCGCACTCGTTCTCCTAAACTAATAAATGCCTGAGCCTGATCCAAGCCAAAGCCCTGAAACCAACCCTTGAAGGTCCGTCACAGAGTGAGTGAGCTCGCATCCCTCCACAGGCCTCCAACTGGAGCTTGTCCTCACAGCGATAGACGTCTGTGTGCGCACACACAGCACTAAGTGGGGCTTTAGTCAGACTAAGCCTAATGTAAACACACACAGACACACAGGCCTTATCTGACAAACTAATAACTGTTACTGACATTAACCAGCTGGAAAACTGGACCCACATTTTTCCTCCTTTTGCTTCTGTCCCGCGTTAGTTTTCCTTTTTACAGCAACTCTCCTTTTCTCTTCTTGACAGTTTCTCCTGCTTCACGTCACCAATTATCAAACGTCTTTGTCTTTCCTTACATTTGTCGTCTTTATTTTGTCTTCTTACGCTCAGTTTCTTCGTCTACCTCTCGTATCGTTTCTTTTCCCTCCTTTTGGTCCACCTTCCTTTTCCCATCTTTGTTCTGCTTTTTTTCTTTGGGTTTTTTCTCCCCGTCTCTCCTAAGTGCCACATCATTGTAAAGAAAACAGAGTGATTTATGCACCTCTGAGGGGGTTCAGTGCTGAGTGTCACCCCCCACCTATTAATCATGCCTGGGATTGTGTTGAGCAATAAGCTAGTCAGGCACCAACTATTCAGATGTCACACTCTCGCTTTTTCTAAAATATCAGGCCTGTGTTTACACGACCGTCTGTCTCAGTGCGCCGCACTTTTTAAAGCCGCCGCTTGTTTGGTTTTTCTCGGCCTCTCCTCGCCTATTTATTCTCTCCTCTCAGCGCCTCGCATGGCGTGCTGTTTAGCTCAAGTCGGATCATAAAAATTCTTGTCAGAGGAATAATGTGCTTTTCTACCCAAGAGGTGCAGGCGGCAGGAGGATTAATACCCACGCTGGACTGCGGTTTTACATCATAGTCGGTCTCTGCCTTTTTGAATTCAAAATATTGGGACAAGGAGCTTAACTTGGTGTTTTCAAAGTAAAAATACTGAACACAAAGGGATGAAAGTTTTAAGCCTGGGAGCTAAATTTGGTCCCAGTTGTTCTGGTACAGAGAACTAAAACTGGTCATTTTATTCACGGCCAGTTTGCTTCAGTAACACTGATGATCACCTTGGTGGGCAAATACGGACCACAACATTAAAGAACACTGGGGGTCCTTTTTAAGACCTTTTTCAGAGGTTTACGGACACTCTGCCATATGTTCAGCTTCTTTTTGCCATCGATTCAAGAGCTTTATTTAATCTGGAATGCGGCCCTGTTTAAATATTATAATTATTTAAGCAATAATAAGGACATACAATAAGGTACTTTTTGTCCATTTTAACAGAGAAATGAAAGCATCAACAGAATGTAAGAAATGCCTGCTTTGACTTCATGTCCTGAACACTAACGTAAGTGGAACTAAGGCTGGGGGTAAGCAGTAGTGCACACCCAGAAAAAGGCTCCTGCTGAATTTTGTGGAGGATAATTAAATTGCATTAAAGGTATGATGGGTGATTGAAGGCTTTCATGCTGGTCGAAGTCTGCGTGGACCAGTTCACCTCCATCATGTCCTGCTTTCAGTGGTCATGTGATCATGCTGCTGAGTTCAGCTCCCTTTGGAGCCATGCAGACTAAAAGCGTCCTCTCTCATGACGCATTTTTGTATAAAACTGTCTGTCAAACAGCAGATGTAACATGCCATCTGATGGTATTTCTGTCTTGCTGGTCTCAGTGCAGACCCTGGTGGTTCCCACTGGTCATTCCTGGAATATTATGGAGTCCCAGTGTGAGGGGTGTTGTTCCAGACAGCAAGGGTCAAAGAGTTTGATTAGTACTGAGAGATTTTATGGAATATTACACCATACATGATGTATTTCCCAGTTTTTTCAGTTACTTTTTTGGATGGTTTCCAGTCCATGTGGAGTAAACACCAGGCTGAAAACACATAAACAAGCCAGGAAAGGCAAACAGTGGTAGTTAATATGAAGAGCCAAACGGCTCCACTGGGAATGCAACACAAAGTACAAACAGTTGGATCAGAAATGACGATGTTGAACGCTTGCTGTTCGCAGAGCTGGTACTGAACATCGCTCCGTTCTGAGGAACCTCCAACAATGGAAAATTCTACTATAACCATTCGATTAGTTGAACTTCAGTTGCTTCTTGTCCTACAGTGGCCGGGATAGGCTCCAGCCCCCTGCAGCACTGACATGACACACAGTTAAGAAATCTGATGGAAAGATGGCTGTTGGATGTTAACAGTGGAACTGGTTTATAGAGCATTTTACTTTCACTTCCATTCGTTCAGGTACCAAAATGCTTGGAGGACTCATCGTTCAGCCATAACTGCAGCTTTAAGGGACCAGGATGTTATGAAGAGCCTACTTACAGCTTTACAGAGTGTCTGCATGTTACAGTCTCCCAGCACTCAGTTTCTCCAGCTTTCAGTCAAACACTGTCCATTTACAGACTGGTGTGGGTCAGATTGTTGTGTGGTTGGTCAGGTTATTCTTTGTATGGCTGCGTGTGGTAAAGATTTATCAAGTAAGAATTTCGGCTTTAAAACCATACTGACATGGATTCAAAACTCTGATATTTCAGTGCTCCCAATAAACTGAAACTTCAGACTGTACACTGTATAAACACCTCGTGTTAAATGATTTGGCCTCCGTCATTCGAACGAGACAGACCACATTCTTAAAGTGCTCCTGCAGCTTTTATCTTATCGGTCCTAAAACTGCACAGAGCAGCCTGAACATCTGCATCTCAACCCCTCCAGCACAGCAGAGCTGCAGGGCCTCTGATACCAGCGCCGCAGCCTTCAAACAGAACTTCGGTTACTGGCTCATATCCACTCAGTCTGTTGGCATCACGACAAAATGTTTAAAGAGGAAATAATTACAAGCATGTTTTGGTTTATCATAAAATATAAATGCTTAAAATAATGTAATTTTTATGTTTATCTTTTTAAAATTTTGCTTTTCCTGAATTACTTGATTTAAAGATGTTCAGTTAAAATCATTAAACTAATAATTTAGCTGACCGTTCAGCCCAAATGTTTCTGGAACAAATGTTAATCACTTTAAGGATGCTTCAATGCGTTTTTGTGACGCGCTGTTAGCTGTGCTCTTAGACCAAAGCTTCCTAAAGGAAACCACAAATCACTAATATGTTTTCAGGCCCTAATCCTAGTAAAAAAAAAAAAATTGCCCAGAATGGGAGTAGGTGTAAATCTTTCAGATGGCCAGCCTTCCTTAATTATTAAAAATATTTTTACTTGTCTTTCACAAGCTGCAGCAGAGAAACGCAGCCTTTGTATTTCTGTGTAAGGAAATGGGTTTGTGGAGACATCTGCAGAGCGACACTGTGATGGAAGCAAACATGTCAAACCGCCTTCTGATTTTGAAATGGTTACATAATAAAGTGAGCAGTCAGATGAGAGTGCATAAAGCTAACACCTTTATGATCTAAAACGTACCCAAACAATGTACAACATGTGAAAGCTGAGACTTCAGAAGCCTTTCAGTTTGTGTAATGTTTGAATTCAGAAAATCAGAAGACATAAAAAGATCAAATCCAGGAAAATTGTCATCAGTGTAATCTGAATTATTTAGATTAACACATTTCTTGGCAGTCTAGTTCTTGAAAGACTTAATGGTGTTATTTTCTTTGTCAGAAGGCCAAATAATGTTACTTGCATGTTTTCTGCGAACATCTGCGAGTCTTTGTTGCTTTCACTGCACTTTATTTTTCTTCAGATGGCCAAATTTGGGTTAAATGATTAAACTGCCCGTGAACCCCCTAGTGTGTGAGGCTTCTTATGGAAACCAGACATTTTGTATATGCAGCTAGAAACACACATTTATCTCTAATCGTTCTCATTTCCCTTCGTGTTTTATCCGTCGTGTCTCTGAACAGGCTCGCAGAGCGCTGGTAAAAAACTCCCCCTGAACTCCCACAGGCGGCAAGCTGCTCACAAAACTTCATGTGATTAGTGAAAAGTGTGTCCACATGCAAGCGATGGGATGAAAGTGTTTGCATGAGGCATCTCCCACCCCCACTCGAGACCTCTGACAGCACAGGCCAGTAATGGAGGGCCAGACGGCGGGGGAGTCGAAGTCATTCCTGGAGCGTCCATCCCAGAAAGCGGCATCCTTTCTGCCTGGTCTTTATCCCTGAGCTCGCAACTTTGTTTTAGCCACTGATAACGGATGGCTGAGGGCGGGATGTTGTCCTCTGGTTCATGATGGTCATGGATGTTGGTTTTGTCAGTTTATATTTTATGCATCTCCCTGGTAAATCCCAGGGATTGTGACTTGTGCAGTTGCTCTAGTGTTGTTCTCCAGATTCCCATTGAGTTCTTGATGAAGGCTCTTAGGGTCCTGTTGATGTTACTGCCAGGTCCTTTCTAGGTTATGGGATGGGACCAGTCCCTTCTGGGGATCCTTGGGGGTCAGGACTATCCGGGTAGGACTGTCCAGCAGCTAGTTCATTTGTGTTGCTAGGCGCTCATGATAAAAAGCGCTTCTACAACACGTTTACATTTACCCAATCACACCCATTCATTAAAGCTAAGTGCTTTAATTACATACTCGTATGCAGCCTTGAGCAGCCAGGAATCAAACCACCGACCTTCCGATCAGTGGGTGACCTGCTCTACCTCCTGAGCTGCAGCCACCATGGAGTGCAGTTAACTTGTTGTAACATGTGGCTCATGTCAGGACGTGATGATGTGCAGCTCTGTCTGCCACTGTGATGGTTACTGCATCCTGTCAGGGAGGAAAAACTAAGAAAATGGCACCATTTCCACAGTATTGTTCTGGTGTAAACGGGGCCCTAGGTTTGTCTTCATCACATCTTTCTGCAGCTCTGATAGCTGGCCAGCTTCCCTCCATGCTGCCTTGATCTTAGCCTGTCTTCTTTTCATCTCAAGGATCACTGCTGTGATCGCTGTGGTATAGATCAGCTGGCGGGTTTCAGTGGTCGCAGTAGAGATCGTCTATCCTGCTGCAGGAGTGTCAGGAGCCGGTTCCAGCTGTCATAGTCTTCATTGCAAAAATCTACATGAGGGAAATCATCATATAGATATTATTGTGTCTTCAAAGTTGTTGGAAGGCAAAATCAGATTAACCGCCCTGCCTTATATTTTGTTTCATTTTGGGGGCCTGTTAGCGACGTCTGCTCAGGTAGGGGACCACGTTGTGTTCAACACTGGCCATGCAGGTATTTCAGTGGTGGCAGCTGTGATTCAGAGCTTAACTGTAATATCTGCTCCTGACTTTTAGCCACTTTTCTCCGTGGCCCCGTTCCTCCTCTTCCCCCCGTTGAGGCCTCGGTATCACCTCGTCCTCTGATTGTTTCAGGACTCGGCCTCAGGTTGTCCTTGGCAGCGGGCACCAGAGAAAATGTTTAGCCTGTTTGTTTTTCTAGTAATTAGCCTTAAAACGGCCTGTAATACAGACTGCTAATGGTCCACAGAGAACCGGGCCTGTGTCAACACTGTGTGTGTGAGAGTGATGTGTTCATGAGAGATTGTGTGTGTGACACCATGTTTTTTCTGAGGAGGCGATCAGCCGTGTGAAAGTGGAAGCTGTGTGTGTGTGTGTGTGTGTGATGTGAAAATGTTGGTTTTCCCGTCCAGAATGAGCTGGCTGCCTGCTCTGCTCTCCATCAGCCGAGCATGCAGACAGATTCCAGCCTCTCTGTTCACCTTCCCACCGCCTGCGCTCTGCAGAGTCTTCCTCGGTTTTGTGCCGTCACAAGAGCAGTTGTGGGTGGAGTTGGGTGGCCTATTAAACATATTTTAACAACTTCTTTTATTGATTTCATTTGGAGGATCCTCATCTGCGCGTTTCCTTGAGATCATGGTTAATCTTTACTGTAATTAGTATGTAAATCCGTGAGTTCATCAATGGACAATTGGCACAAGATTACATATTAACAATCTATTTCACAACATGTCTGAACAAAGGCTCCGTTGTCATAAATTTTTAATACATTTTGGTTTTGTTCTCTATTGCAAAAAGAAACGGCGATGCGGCCCTTTGAGTCAATTCAAAAACAGTATTTAATCACTGAACGGACTGCTGTTTGTTTCAGGAAGAATTCCAAACATGGAATGTGTCCGAATGGCCAAATGTCAGTTTGCTGCTTTTCTTTGCCTTTCACCAGGGGTGGGTGGGGTGGTCATCGGGAGGGTTCCCGAACAGCCGGTTGTTTCCAGGCCGAACCGGCACAGCAGCGCTCGCGGCCTCTGCAGACCAAGCTCCTGGGCTGAATTTCACCCCCAGGACTACCTTCACTATCATAAACTAGAAGGGCACTCAGTACATCACCAACTGGCTCACCCCAAATTTTCTTTGTGTCAGTACTTGACTACCAAATATGATCAGTTGCTCCTAGGACCACCCCCAACAGCTCCGTTCTTAATTTTCCAAGTGAATCCTGCTGACAGACAGACCACCCCGACTGAAAACATAACCTCCCTCCACCTATCGCTGGGAGAGCTCATAAAACATTTTGGGATTTAGTCGGACAAACAACTTTGCCTGTTTTTGATGGCTGGATGGAAGGAAGCTGATCTAATTGAGGGTTTCAGAGGGCTGGAGCCTCTCCCAGCTGGGTACCCCCTGTACAGGCCTTCACGGGCCTAACGCAGAGAGGCAGACAGCTATTCATACTCACATTCATACCCGCAGCCACTTTAGAATCATCATTTAGCTGACCGTGCCCTGGGACACTGGCAGGAAGCTGAAATACCCGGAGGCACAGCAACAACATGCAAACTGCACACTGGAGGGGCACTGGACTAACCGCCGTGCTGCCTCACAGCAACAAGGTCCCGCATTTCTGTGTGGAGTTTGCATGTTCTCCGGGTTCCTCCCACAGCCCAAAGATATGCAGTTTGGGGGTGTGGGGGTGGGGGGTTAGGTACCTGGTGATTCTAAATTGCCCACAGGTGTGAATGGCTGTCTGCCTCTCTGTGTTAGCGCTGGTGACCCGTCCGGGTGTATCCTGCTTCTCACTCCAAATTAGCTGGGATAGGCTCCATCCCCACCCCTGCAACCCTGAAACGGATAATTGGAATAGGATGAAAACAGAGTAGCTCCTAACCACTTGGGTTTCCAGGAAAATCAAACAATTGACTTTTCCAAATTACCACCTGCTGATTTTCTTTCTCTTGGATTCAGTTAATTAAATTTAAACATTTAAATACATTTTCGGGGCCTTGAACTCTTACACAGATCAGGCTTTGCTGTTTTTGGACGTTTCACAGACCAAACGATAATGAGATTCATCTTCGGACCACCTGATGAGCCAAATTGTTCCTTCAGGCCTTTCTGCAGGTGATAAAGTACTTAATTCTTTAAACCATCTAATTACTAAATACATTTAGCCCTTTCTGGGTCTCTCATCATTGTAAATGGAATATTTGGGTTAGTTTGGGAGTCCCTGACGGAGGTCACGAGTCTGACCTGCTGGTGCTTCATTCAGATGTGCTTCCAGCTTCAGGTTCACGCTAACAGAAGAATATCGCAGTCACTGTGTTCACACTGAGTGATATCATTTAATGTATGTTGGTCTTTCTCCGTGTGCTGATATTTTATTGACCAAAAGAAACATTTTTTTTCATCTAGCTTCTTTGATTTCTTAAATTTAACGACGTCTTAAAGCTTGTTTGAAGCACAGTTTTTCTCAGACAATGGTTCATAACATCATCGTGTTCAATCGTTTCTCTTCTTATATCAGATTTTTTTCCTTGCAGGTTGTTGGAACCTGCAGCCTTTAAATAATAACTCTTTAATAATTAAAGGCCCGAGGGAATGCTCCTTCAGACCGCTTCCTTGATTTACGGGTGTCCAGCTGACTCAGATTGGTGTTCGGGCCGGTTTTGGGAACTTTGAGCTGGAGGCTCAAGCAGCTGAGAGAAATACGACTTTTTTTATTAAGGTTCCTTTGAGTTCTCACCGCGTCAGTGTTGGTCTGCGGCATTTTTCTCAGGCCAGTTTTATGAAAATGTGAAACCAGACAAATTTATCACCACACTGCTCTCTCTGTAATTTGGGAAAACATGTTCTTGGCATGTGAATGCGCACATTTCAGCGCCGGGGTCAAAGGTTTATTTTCAAATATTCTCAGTTCAGATCTGATGAGCTGACCGGTGCTCAGTGCAGAAAGAGTGGTGAAGGTCTCAGGGTGATTTAATAAACATTCAGCTTCTCCTGCCTTGGTTGAGTGTTTGCAGCGGGAGCAGAAAAACGCCATGATGCATATGAAGAAGAAGGAGGCCGAGCTCGAAGCCCTGAAGCTGCGTTGGCTAGCAAAGGAGGAGAAGGAGGCGGTCCGACAGGACAGGCAGGAGCTGGACAGCATCAAGAATGAACTCAACAGGTGACCATGACGATGATCAAGATCAACATACTCATACTTACCCCGACATCAATCGCACACGTGGAAAACTCCTCTGGCTGCCGAGCGGTACTCAGAGAGGTTAAACACATGACTATAGATATCCCAAAATTCTAAATGCCTTTTATAGAAGATTATGTTTAAAGTGCGCCTCAGCACGCCAGCCTTCATCAGAGAATGTTTTAGAAGAAAAAGCAGCACCTCAGAAGTGTTTTCCACAAAGTGCTGCTTCTCAAACACAGCTGAGACCTAATGCTGACTGACGGGAGCAGAGTTATTGTTGCTGCATGAATAAAGTTCACTATAAGCCAGCAAAAAAAACCAAACCACCCATTGTGTAAATGAGCAGACTTGGCTGCAGCGCTGTCAGTAAAGGAGACATACAGTGTATCACAAATGTGAGGGCTGTACTCACAAAAACTGAGACCCCCTATTCCTGGGTCTGAGGATGCTGCTTTCATGTTTAGTATTGAACACAGCAGGTTAGCTGGTTACCATGGCAATGTACCTGTCAGGATTGACCCCAAAATGACCTCACCCCGAATCCTGCTTCACAGGACAGACCTCTGACAGACGTGTTTTCTTCAACAGGTTAAAACGGCATGAAGACCAATTAGGCCCCGCCCCCTCTGCACTTAACCCCGCCTCTGGTCCGCTCCTGAGTGAGAGCGCGGAGGATAACCTGAGCCGCCTGTTGGAGGAGAGAGAGACGCTGCTGAGGACCGGCGTTTACACCCACGAAGACCAGATCATTGCTGATCTCAACAGACAGATACAGGAAGCCATGAGGGACCAAAGGACGCTCTGACCGCTGCTGCAGGCGGCCAATCAGAGGCTGGCTCTCACCTGAGGCTGCAGGTAAACCACCTGCAAATTTGATCACCTTTCCTACAAAAAGGAAACGCAAACCGGCAACATGCTTGTTGACTTTAAATGGACCCTTTCTGCTAACTTGCAGATTTATATTTTTGGAATCTAGTTCAACAGCTTTCCATGATTCATCCTCACCTGCAGCCCCCCCCACTTCAGTCCCTGTCTGAAACGAGCTGTTTTAGCACCAGCTTCACTTTGACACACACGAGTGAAACTGAGCCTGAGGGCAGTGATCAGCCCACAGTCTGAAATGTGTGAATTCAGCAGATCCTCTGCTGCATTTTTATTCTTTATTGAGGTCTGCGTGTATAATATGTTAGCAAATATTAACCTCAGCAGCTCTGCGCTGTATTCTGATTACATGTAAAACTGTACGGTGGTGCATGTCAGACATAAAAAGCTGATATTACTGCAAACAGAGTACCATAACGCTCCCTTGCTGGCAGTAATGCGTTCTGTGTACTTTGATCATGGAGTTTAACGCAGTACTGCACGTGTCATGTTTTACTTCAGCTCACCGACTCGGTGAGAAAGACCTCTCAGCAGCAGGTGGGCGGGGTTTTATGCCTCAGGTAACCATATTAGGGATATCCTCCCTCTCTGACATCATGCAGAGCAAGCATTAGAAAAAACTGAGTGTTTCGAGCCGGATTACTTGTACGTATTTAAAGCACCCACCCCTGAAACAGGACATGCATCCCAGGAAGAGCGACTGTAAAGTTAAATTCTGCCTCCAAGCTGAGCTCTTGTATATGATGGTGGATGAACTGTGTGGGAGTCATTAAGTGGTTTTAAAGCATCATCCTGCTGATTCTGTCGGTGTGTTCAGGGACACTGCAACATCTCTAAACTCTCATTTAGTATTTGTTAGCCTATAACTTTGGAAACAGACTTGTCCATTTGTTGGAGTGTCAGTGAATGCACCACAGGTGAAACAACTGATTGTGTTTGTAGCTATTATGTTTGAAATAAAGACATTCAGTTTATTTTAACAGAGAATCAAGAAAACGTGTAAATATTAGTTTTTCACAGATAATTTATTTTGTTGAAGGTTTTGTGCTCATTTGTGGCTGCTTAGGAGGAACCTAAATAAACGGATTTGATTTTGATGGATCAGGAGTTATTGGACCGAAAAATGGAATCAGCCCATTTCATGAATGTTTTTACGTTATTCCAGAGTGTGAGTCTGTGTGCAGTGCTGATGTTTTTCTGACAGCAGGTGGCGCTTCAGCCTCAGAAACGCTCCTGCAGACAGCTTTATCTTTACTAATCAGACTGATCGTCTAGAATAAATGATTTTGGGAGAAAAGGTGTTTTGTGTCTTCAAATAAATAAATTCAACCCTGCAAAATGATTCAAACTTTAGTGAATGATTTTATTTACAGTTTTTAAAAGAATAAATCTGCAGTTATTGTTGCGCTTTGAAGAATCTGTTAACAGATTGACTGCGGTTGCAATACAGATGGAAAAAAGGCTGATCACAAATGAGCCCATGTGCCACTGTAATATTTAAAATTGTCTACATATTTCCTACAGTCCATTTAAACTGTGTAAAAGTATTTGGTACGTTCAGCTGTTAGTAGTTTGAAGCAGTATAGAAGAGGATTAACTGCACTGAGCAGATGCTCCGACTCCACCAGAGGAGGATGTAACGAAAAGGAAACAAAGTTTAGAGTGAAATCCTCCTTTAAAGTCTTCTCTGCAGCTTGCAAAACATCTTGTGGATGTAAATACGTGCTGAGATGTTAAAGTATTAAATATAAAAGTATATAACACTGTTTATGTCCCAGTGGGAACTTGGAGCAGCTGCGATGGTTGTAGATCATCTGCTCTGAGCTTTTGGACATTAAACATTTTTATGCCATCATTTTATCCAATTAGAGGTCTGAGCGAAATTCAGTCATGATTACTACTGATGACAAGATTGTCTCACAAAATCATGGACACCACACTTGGAGGATGTTAATACAGTTTTGTACTGAAATCACAGTTTTGACGCGACAACTTACCTGAAAGAAATGTAATTACTCAGTATTGTTCTTCACTTTTAACTGAAACCTTTAATTATTATTAATATTATTTATTCCGCCGTTTTTGTGTCAGATGTCATTTGAGCTACGTTTAAGCTACCGAAACCGTTCTGCTATCAAAACGTTCAGCTTTCATTGGAGACCTGTGATGTGCATTCTCAACTTTTAAACCTTTAAACTTTATTTTATATTAATATTTTTGTGAGGTTTTTTGCCCCATTCAAAATGACTGGGGAATCTTTCAGATCGTCTTCAAATTCATTCAGCTTTGAGCTTGCATAACTTCAGCATACATTCAGCTAGAAACACCATTCAAACATTAAAATGAAGCCATGGGTCTCGGCCATTCAGGTGTCACTCGGTGTGTTGATATCATTTATGGTTTTTGAACAGTGACGGTTTAAGTGTAAGGAAGTTTTCATGTTTTCACTTTCTTCAGTGCGGAATGCTGAACCTTAGAGTGGGAGGCTTCACATTTGTGAGGTGAAAAATTTCTCTTTAACCTGCCGCTGTGTCCACAGCGCTCACCCTCCAGCCATAATTTTAGCATC
>VUQK01027737.1:0-10029 GCA_015106715.1 Bujurquina vittata | reverse complement strand
AGCCGCAAGTGGATTACTCCATCTAATGACCTGATGCCTCCAAATAGGTCTTCACATAGAGACACGGAAACGTCTCGGAGGTAAACATTGGTGGCAAACCAATGTTTACCTCCGAGACCAAGAGACCAAGTTTTTATTTACATGTGAGCTTCCTCTGATACCTCTGATACCTCTGATACCTCTGCACTGCAGAACAATTTTCTGCATAATCAACTTCATTTTATTTTGGATTTTTTTTTTTTCCACCCAGGCTTCTACTTAACTCCAGTCCTGATGGCTAAAAACCACTCACGCATTCTCAAAGACACAAATTCAAACTAATATTATTATATTTTTACTCATAAAAACATGTGTAAAGTGGTTGAGAGGAGACGGGGCAGCGCTGTGCCTGTTTGTGGTGAGACAGCCAGTCAGGTTCATCCCTTCATGCCTGCTCAGTTTTGGCGTGATTACGGCCAGCAGTGACCGCTGAATTATCAATTAAAGGCGACTTTTGCTGGAAATCTCGCTGCCACATCGAGACCGCCCCGAAGCGCAGGGCCTAAAATTAAAAAAGTTTCCCCCCCTCCTCCCATATCCCTTGTGGGGTTCCATAGTTTTAATACTTCCCATTACAGTACGAACCAGGTGGAATTAAATGTCATGAAAAATGTCATGAACACTTTGGGTGGGTAGGTGCTCTGAAACAGAGCATGTGGAAAATGTTGAAAATTGTGAATCATCTGTAAGCAGCTGTAAATAAAGGGGTGGTGGGGGAACAATAACGTTGCCATGGTTACTAAAATGTTCCATGTACCAGATAGTTTCATACCTGTAACCATGCTTCTTTGTGACGTCACAGGAGTCACACCCGTGCCTTTAAAGTCTTCTTCTTTGATCTCAGCTCTATAACAGGAGGTTGCTCAGGAGCCTTGCTCCATTAACACGCAGGCAAAATTAGTTCCTTGTGCATTCGTGGAAACATTTTTCTTTTACAGTTTTGATTGTCAACTACTGAACTCATTCATCTACAGACATGTCGATCAGGAGCGTGATTTCAAGGGCTTGTAGAAATGCTCGAAGATGTTTTGGAAACAGTGATGAGAGTTTGAGGGCTCGCCACACACCAGCTGTCCCTGCAAGTACAGTGGAGTTTGACTGCGACAGCAGCCGACACAGAGAAGGTGTGTCTTCACTACCGCATCATGCAAGTAGAGACGAGTTAAACTCCATCAGCAGAACGGGGCCGGACTGTACTGAGAGTGAATCTCAGAGAACAGCAGAGCAACAAGAGATGTCTGCTATTCACAGTGATGCCTGTGAAACAGACGAGCATCTCTCAAGTTGCACCTCTGCATCTGTAAGAAGCCAAAGCCAGGAGAGAAATGAACAAGGACAGAGCCAGGAAAATATTGACCCTAGGTGTCCTCATAGAGGGTCCGAAGACAACATTTTATCTAAACTTAAAGCAAAAGTTGCAGCTCTCTATTCCATAACTAGAGCTGCTGCTCTGTATGTGCGCAGCAGGACCATTTTTAGCACCAGGACAACAGTTAATGTTCTTCTAGCAGGATTCATTGTGTTGTTCAACCTATACAGGGCAACAACTGCATGCGTTTTTTGCATGGTCAGAAATCAATTTTTAGCTTCAAAACCAAAAGTGGCTGCTGCCCTCAATAGAACCAAAGGTGCAGTTAAATACCTGGGACGATTACTGCATAACATTTTCTTGGGGAAAAAAAAAACCACGGCTTCAATTGTATTCGCCTGTGACATGGAGTCGGATGGAAATCCAGTTGCTTGTTGGATCACCAAAGAGTCTCATGTGATATTCGAACACGTTTCCCCCGAATTTGAGCATGCTGAAAAGTCACATTCGCTCGCTTGGTTCTGTAATCGAGTCAGACTTGATGAAAGCGTAATTCTCTACACAGGCCCTGTAGAGGACAAGCTGGCATATTATAACCATATTATTGATTTTTGCTTTGCCTTCCGGCGTACGGGGGGCCAGGGACTTGATCCCAAAGACTTTTTATAGTGTTTGCTCTAGAAGCACTTTATATCGTCTAAGATACATTTTTTCGACTTCATGCAAATGACATGAAGTATTTTTTTCAGGCTAAAACAATCAAAACATAATGATGTTCAATTGGCCCTTAAAATCTTAATGAGACAATACAAAGAACAATTGAAATAGTTTATGCTAAATGCACAGTGCCAGTCAAAGGTTTGGGCAAACTTTTGACTGGCACTGTACATTAACCCAACCAGTCGCGGCAGATGGCTGCCCCTCCCTGAGCTCGGTTCTGTCGAAGGTTTCTTCCTTTTTAAAGGGAGTTTTTCCTTCCCACCGTTGCCTAGTGCTTCCTCACAGGGGATCCTCGGATTGTTGGGTTTTTCTCTTAATACTGTAGGACCGTTACCTTACAGTATGCAGAGAATTTAGGCAACGGTTCTTGTGATATGGAGCCATATACAGTACCAGTTAAAAGTTTGGACACACTTTTGACCGGTACTGTGAATAATCAACTGAATATTAAACAATAAAATAAATTAATTTAGAAAAAAAAAAGGTCTGTGTGTATTTATACCTATTTTTACCTCAGCAGTTATGCTAAGATTACTGATTGTTTAGGAGGGTGAGGGAGAAAGACGGGGAATAGGGGCATGTGGAGAAAAGGAGGCTGGAAGAGATAAAGTAAAAGGTAGTAATAAAGGAAAGTTAAAGAGAGAAGGTAGGGTGGGGCAGGAGGAAGGAGAGGGATGGGAGAGAAAGGGAGGATAAAGAAAGGAGGATGAGGAGGGAGAGAGGAAGTGAGTTAACTCCTCAACCTGTGTGTTGCTGGGACGTTTTTTCTTTTAGAAGCAGCAGTCACTTGTTCTTGGTTTTCTTGTCCTGCTCTTTCACTTTCTTCACCTCTTTTTTGTTGTTTTGTAGCTGCGCCTCTGCCTTTTACTTTGTTTTTATCTTCTTTGCTTCGATTTTTTTTTCCATTTCAGCTGTTTTTCATGCTTTTGTGGTGCGACCAGGTATGGATGGTGTATTTGGCAGTGGTGTATGGAGGTGAGTGAAAACTTATCCTCAATAACAGATTGCCAGATAATGCCAGCCTTGGAATTTCACCCAGAGAAATGAAGGTTTTAGCAAAAGGCACTCACAGGCATAAACCCATGTTAAAATCCCAGCATCCACAGAATGAAACATTTTCTAACTTTTGAAGCCGCGCATGTTTCAAGACATAAACAATTGTGAGGCGGTGTTGTCATATTCCTCTGCGTTTAATCACGACACAATTTAAACGCAGCTGAACGCTGCGGCTCTTGAACGCCTCCTCTATGGGACGTGTTTCATAATGGCGAAGGTGAGTGAGGAGCTAAACGTCATTTATTTCAATGCTGCATGACAACAAACTAATAATTGGGGTTAATTTGGCACACTCTGTTTTGCTCTTAATAATTTATTTCTTTTTTGCTCTAAATAAATACTTTTAAGAAAAAGACTGAAACACATCCACTGGTTTGAGTAATTTTAGATCATAAATGTTCAGGGTGGCGTCTACTCGCTGTTTGTCGGTTTATTAGGTGAAGATCTTGAATTACAACTTGTTGATAAAAGCCTCAGTTTTTAGACTTCGCAGCCAAGGGAGGCTGGACATGTATGCTTTCATAATCCACCGAGAGACAGGAAAGACAACAGCCTTGGGCTTGTTTGCACTGCAGCTGTACTGCTGTTTACATCCTGGTTACATTTGAAGCCTGATCTTATTTATCCATTAATTTAACCACATGTAGATCAGGTATTGTGCAGGACTACCTCACAGAAACATTGCAGCACCTTTATCAGGAAACTGTTGGCGGTTTATGACAGGCGTAAACTGATCACATTGTGGCAGAGTACAAAGTCACCTTAGTACCATGTTTTTGTGTAATAGGTTTTGCGGTTGGGATAAGGACACAAATTAGTTTCCTGGTAAACCCCATCAATACTTTTTGTGTGGCCTCCTTTTAAAACTAAGGGCTGCAACAGTTTTGTAGCCTGCACCCACCAGCTGGAGTGATTTGCCACCAGAGAATACTGAGAAAACTGGTGTTGTAATAGTAGTTGTTTTAAAAAAAGTGCGACTCTACAAAAAGAAAATGACACACCTCCATGATGCAAATCTGTGCCGAGCAGTGGGCACAGCGCCCACTAGAGGATGTCGCCTTTAGGCCACCCTCATGAAGTCAGTTTGTCAGAGACATTCACAGCAGTGGCTGCTGGAGGTCTGGCAGTGCTCTCTTCCTGTCCTGATGGGCTAAGGACCTTCTTTGGTGCAGTCCAGCTTTCCTAGAGTAAATGTCTCCTTGAATCTCCTCCATGCTTGAGCCTGTGCTGGGAGACCCGGCAAACCTTCAGGAAATGGCACGTATTGATCGTTTGAGCATCCTGGAGGAGTTGGACTGCCTGTGCAGCCTCTGTAGGGTCCAGCATGGCCTCACACTACTAGTAGTGACACTGAGCCTAGCCAATGCAAAACTACTGAGGAAAAAACAATAATGAGGAGGAAAAAATGTGAGTGGCCTCCACCTGTAAAACTGTTCCTGTTTTGAGGGTTTGTCTCACTGTCGCCCCTCTTGTTCACCTTTTGTTAATTTCATTAACACCAAAGCAACTGAAGCGGATCCTCCTCTGCTACTTAACTGACCAGCTCAAAGGTTTTCCTTTCATTTCTTTGAGCAGTGTAGAAGGCTGTCACTACTGCCAGCGTGTAACACCTTAAATTGACCTCTAGTTGGTAAACTGAGAGTTTGCATTATGATGGCTCGCCTGTTTGAGAGCAGAGAAGCTGGGATCCTGATCAGTCATTAATAATCCTATTCTAATTATTGTCATAAGTCATAAAGTTCCTGCAGTTGTGCTTAATGCAGAGATGCTGTTTGGAGCTGCACAGTGGATAAAGATATTCACCTTTTGACTCCTGCAAACAGAATCAAGATGTGGCCACCATTTTTTTCCAGTTTTAAATCAACTTAATTTCTGAGAGAATCCAATTATTCCATTATTTTGGCACGCTAGCTGTGCACAGTTGTGTTTTGTAGTTATCTCAATATTATAACCACGACAGCAGCGTGCCGTTTGATGTCACCATAATCCACAAATGTCGACGGTCTGACGGTAAACCGGTCACTGCAGAAAGCCTGCGTTGTCCCCACTTATTCCACCCAGCACTCGTTTAGCTTGAACATGGCTCGAAGGCAGGAATCAGCTCACAGATCCTCGTCATGATCTTCTAAACAACATCCGTTGCGATTCAGGCAACAATATTGTCTTTAGTTTCTGCAGTGAACATCTGACCAACAGGGCCGCCGTCTTCCTCTGCTGTGGAGATAATCCATTTATCCCACTTTGGATGCAACAAAGGGAACCAGTGTGCAGTTTTGTCCCTGTTCTTCATTTAAAGTTTTCATATCTTCTACTAAGTTCATTTATTTAAAAAAAAAATGCTTTTTTTAAAAAAAAATGTTACATGACAAACCTGAATTCCTCTGAAAGGATTTCTTTATTGCACAATAATAATAAAAAAAGAAGTTTGCACTTGTGAAACAGGGAGGGGATTTCAGCGCAGTCAGCTCGAGTGATCGAAGCATTCGGCATGGTCTTCTGTTTTAGTGTCAGTCCCGACTCTGAGTGTTAGAAGATGAAGATCGCTGTGGTGGGAGCCACTGGGCAGACTGGACAGCAACTGGTCAACCAGGCGCTGCAGCAGGGTCATGTGGTCACCGCCCTCGTCAGGAATCCAGAGAAGCTCACCATCAGCCATGAGAATCTCAAGGTAATTATCCGAATTCAGACTGAAATCTGAAAGAGCAGTCTTGCTTTTAAGACGTGCTTCATATGATCAATAAACACAGCAGTGCACATTTTAACAGTCGGGCTTGTAATTTTCCCAGGTGGTGACGGCTAATATTTTCTCAGCAGACAACCTGAAGACACACTTCAAAGGGCAGGATGTGATCATGTCCTGCCTCGGCTTCCCACCCTCCCTCTTCTGGGGGGTGACGGGCTACACTCAGTCCATGACTGCTATGGTCAGTGCGATGCAAGAAGCCCGGGTGAACAGGATCGTCACCATGACCTCCTGGTACACAGAGCGTAGGTGCAGCACACAGATGAATACTTTAATGTAACTGATTAATCTTATATTTTAAAATAGTTTCATGGAAACCACTGGGTGGGTGGCAGATTTTGAAAAGTGAGGTGCTTTGAGTTTCACGGTGTTATTTTTTTGTTTTTTTAAAGCAAACTCTGGAACTCAGTCATCATACCTGATTCGATTCCTCCTGCTGCCTTTAATCCGAAGTGTCCTCAGCAACATGTATGAGATGGAGCAGTTTCTGCAGAAGACGGAGGAAATCAACTGGACTGTGGTGCGCCCACCCGGCCTCAAGAACCTTCCGGCCTCGGGTAAGAGCAGGGAGACAGGTTGGCATCACGGCCCGGGAGAACATCAGAGTGATGCATGCAATTTCTGTGAGATCAGCGCATCATTTCCTTGAGTTTCAAGCAAGTAACTGAACGTATTGCTTTGTCTTTTACTATCTGGGCAACCAGATTAAAATGGGGGTGTTGTATAATTTGTGTCCTTTTCAGCTCAAGAGTTTCTGACCCATGAAGGGTACTTTGTGCCTGACAGCAACGGTCAACCTGCGAGCAGTTCAGTGGCAAGAGGAGACGTGGCTCGCTTCATGCTCTCTCTGCTCAACAGCAATGCCTGGGTCAAGAAAGGCGTGGCCGTCGCTACCAAATGAGGACCGGGGGGGGGGGCAAGTGTGGGCCCACTCACATTTAAAAATAAATAACATAAAAACTCCTGTTGTTGGTTATATTTACATATGAAGATATTTTTGAGATATTAATTTGCAATATTTAGAGTGAAGCATTCTGTTTGCAGCACTGACAAATTAAAACTGCAGTTTTTTTTTAATGCAATTGATGTCATTGTTTTTGTTTTTGCAGTTTACAACTTTTCTGCTTTTATTCTGCAGTCTAAAGCAGCAGGATCCATACACAGGTGTTAATGAAACCTTTCAAACCTTGTTAAGCAACTTCATTTGATGACAGCATGTCAGTGTCGTGTTATCAGTGTAATACAGATCAGCTTAAAGCCAACTTTACTACAAGTACTTTTAATGAAATGGCTTGTCCCTCTGGAATGTAGCAAAAATTATATATATTTTGTTTTTTTAATTCAAACCTGTAAGCATAGTAAAGGATCCTTGGTACCATATCTTTTGAAAATGAACCAGATCTTCATGGTGAGATTTTTGCTAAAGCTGGGGTAATATATAGTCTAACTTGGGTGAACTGGCCCTTTATTGGAATTAGTTACTCTTGTTTTCAGATACATGATTGCAGTGTTGTGCCACGTTCGTCCATTTTTTTCCCCCGCTTCTCTTATTCAGGGGTCATGGGTGAAGCCTATGCCAGCTTCCATAGCCTGAGAGGCAGGGTCCACTTTGATGTCCAGGGTCCACTGAAAAATGTAATAGCAGGTTTTCACCAAGTGCTTTATAGAAGAAAAAAAAAAGTACTGGATGAGTTTTCGTTGAAGGGCTACACTCAGAGTTGTGCTTTTGCAAACGTTTAAAGGTCAACATCTGGGTTGCTTCCAGTGCAAGTTTTCACTACTGCTTTTGCTTTTTTTTTTATGTGATGTGGCCGTCAGCTGTATGCAGGTGTTTCACTGGTAAATGCATCTCCAACCACTCACATGATGTATTCACTTATGTGCATAAAAGCACTCAAAAATCTTAGGAGAAAAAAAGGGAGTAGTTCATTATTTGGACCAGATATTCAGCTTGTTATTGGATTTACAGATGATTTTGTTGATTGTCCAACATTAATGGACTGGTACTTAAATTTAAGTAAATTGTTATTTTTACAGCACTTTTCAAACAAAGTGCTCCACAACAAAATAGCAGAACATGACAAAAGTCTAAATGGGTTTTTAGCTGTTTTTAAGAGACCACAGAGTCCTCTGCTCTCAACCTCAGAGTTCCAGAGTCAGGGTCAACCGTTGCAAAAGCTCCTGTAGTTTTCAGCCTCACGACGCACCGCCAGCGGCCCTGATCACATGACCTCGGGGACCTGATGGGGATGTATGAATGTAAACGTTTGCTCATGTAAGCTGATGCTTGTCCATGAAGTGCTCTTAAAAGTCAAAACCAGAATCTTAAAATGGGCTCTGAATTCAGTGTTGAGCCAATGTAGCTGGGTCAGCAACGTGTGTCAGAGTACTTGGCAGACTTTGTCAGAAGTCTCACAGCAGGTTGGTAAGGACAAACAACCTGCTGGGACTTCAGTTTTTTCTAAATTAAAAAAAAACCTGTCAACCATCCAACATTTGATAGAATCTCAGCACCTCTTCAGGATCTGCAGCTTAGAAACATCTTGGGGCTTAAAAGAGATACATAACTGATTGTCATCTGCATAGCAGTGATAGCCAATGCCCTTAAAGTGGCACAAAATGTAATGTGGAGGGTGCAAAGATAAAAACAAAAAGGGCTTCAAAACAGAACCTTGTGGCACACCATAGGTAAGACAAGTGGAAGACGACCTGTTCTGATTTACAGATGATTTTATTGATTGGCCAACATAGCACTCAAAACACTTGTGCTTTACTACAAGCTTCATTTACCAATCATTCACACATGCATCTTGCCCAAGGATACTGCAAACTGGAGGAACCAGGAAGTAAACCACCAACCTGACCACCCCGAAAGAGAAGTCATTGTTTTTATGAGAATATATCTGTCAAGGACATGTTAACATTTTTTTCTTTTCCCCACTTCATTAAAATAAAGCCTTAACAGAATCCAACTACATTGTAAAAGCCTTAAATGCAGTGCAACACAACCAGTTTGTTCAGCTACAGCTTTCCACCACTTACGCGTGTGTACCATTATCAGTACATATGTGACTTAAGAGAGCCACATACCCGTACAAACTTGAGCAGACAGTGCTGGAAGATAAATGTGTCGTTAAGCTCAGCTTAACAGAACCAGTTTGGGTGAAATGCCATCATAACGTCATCCACAAAGTGCTCTAAAATAAGTTGCAACAAAACCAGTTTATCCAAGAATGGAATCTGATTTGTCCATCAGTGGAAAGGCAGTCACAGTGTTACAGTTTGTACTGAAGAAACCCTGTTGCACAGATAACATACCAAAGAAATCAGCTGGATCAGGATTTAATAAGATCTGAAGCTATTTAAAGTTACACATCAGAGCTAAAAAAAAAAAAAATCAGTTGTTTGTGACGTACCAGGCCAGTGGTGCACATGAATTTAGGCCCAGCTAAATGTTTTTCCTTGTTTGCTTTTAGAAATCGCCTCTGGCTTTGTTGCCTGCAATCACAATTACTCGTGTACTTGAATATCGTGTCTTGCTGGATATTTTTGGTGATGAGACCGTTGCCATTTTTAGGGTTTAACTGCAGCCTGGGACTGTTTCCTCATGCCTAAGTTCTTTTTATCTGGAAGTCATGAGCGCAGTGCTAAACCGGCTTCACAACTCCCTGAAAAGCCTTCAGTTGATCCAAAATACACCAGCTAGTGTACTAGCAAGTACTAGTAAGAAATATTTCTCCCATATTGGCTTCCCGTTAAATCCTCTCCGCACATACAGTCTTGAATAATCAGGTGGTTCGAAGAGTTTCTAAAAGTAGAATGGAGGCAGAACCGTCACCCAGCAGGCTCCTCTCCAGTGAAACCAGATCTTAGTTTGGATTTGAGAGACAGACACCTTCTCTACTTGTTGATAAAGTTTATTTAGGACTGGATCAGGTGACCCTTCACCATCTCGTAGTTATGCTGTTAAAGGCTCAGGCTGATGGAGGAGAGGTCACTTAATTGTCAATCATGGAATATCACAAAATAAACATTCAACTGTACATGGAGAAGCACAAGTGTAAAATTTACATTTGGCACAATCTGATTGGATACATTCAGACTAATATTTTTACAAAAAAAACAAAACTTTTTTTTTTTTTTTTTTTTTTTAAAAAAACAA
>VUQK01027735.1:7262-21327 GCA_015106715.1 Bujurquina vittata | reverse complement strand
CAGTGCCTGGTTTTCTCCACACATACCGCTTAGAATTAACACCAAAAAGTTCAAACCTCGTCTAATCAGACCACAGAATCTTATTTCTCATAGTCTGGGAGTTCTTCATGTGTTTTTTGGCAAACTCTATGTGGGGTTTCATATGTCTTGCACTAAGGAGAGGCTTCCGTCGGGTCACTCTGCCATAAAGCCCTGATTGGTGGAGGGCTGCAGTGATAGTTGACTTTGTGGAACTTTTTCCCATATCTCTACTGCATCTCTGGAGCTCAGCCACAGTGATCTTTGGGTTCTTCTTTACATCTCTCACCAAGGCTCTTCTCCCACGATTGCTCAGTTTGTCTGGACAACAAGGTCTAGGAAAAGTTCTAGTCATCCCAAACTTCTTCCATTTAAGGATTATGGAGGCCACTGTGCTCTTAGGAACCTTGAGTGCTGCAGAAATTGGTGATGGGCAAAACGCGGCTTTGTAAAACACTGAATCGTTCGTAGCATTCGTATCAGAATTGTATCGAAGCTTCAAAACACTCTGAAACCCATCTGCACAGTGACACCTGCTGGCAAATGTGGTTGTTGTCAGATTTTTATGATGCTGCCTACACTGACTCAGACAGGCCTGCACAAGTCCAAATAAAGCTACTGATTATACCTGACTATCAATACTTATGATTACATGTTTTGGAGAAAAAAGGAGACTGTTAAAGACAGCAAGCTGTGACTGTAGTGAACAGAGTGCTTCAACACTATTTTTGCCCTGCTAATATTCATGAGGCTCTTTCTGTTACTTAGTAATTCACTGGAACTCACAAAAAACACTTTATAAAATAAAATATACTGAGAAAGGATGCTGTGTTTATTGTAATAACAGCACACAGCTGTCTTTGGGCTAAGTCTGGGTTTTTTTACATGTTTGTTTTTTGTTTTTGTTTGTTTATTTTTTGACAACTTTGGATAAAAAAAGAGAAAAGTTTGAATGTGTTTGGTTGATTTTTACGATTTCATGGAGTTCTACACACTGTCAAACAAAAGTGTTTGGCTTTTCTTTTTTATTAAGTTAAAAAAAAACGTACATGTTTTTTTCTTTAAAAAAACTTTACATTTTTTAAATTTTTATGGGCTCATTCTGACCAGTTGCGGCAGTCATTTTCCAAACCTGAGGAAACGCCAGAAGCTTTCCTTAACTTTTTTTGCAATCTGTACTGGTGTGGAAGTCATATCTGTGACATGGCCATGATGTTTGATGCGAGGTTTTGAACCTGCAGCCTTTCTCTTGCAGTTTATGAGATATTTACAGCAGAATAATATTTACGGTGGGAATAATCCATCCATCCATTCTCTTCCGATTATACTGTTCGGGGTTGGGGAGGCTGCACAGTTTGCAGGTCACAGGGGGTCGAGGCCCGTCCAGTAAAGTGACTGTGTCCCTTCAGCTGAATTCTATTGATACACTTCAACTATACGTTACACATATTCATTAATTTTCAGCACTCACAGTCAGCTGTCCCATTGTGTGCTGACTTTGTTGATCCGTTTTTGCACCGAAATAAAATATTTCTCCTTTTTGTGAATGGATCGCCTACATCGTTCTTCCCAGTGCACAGTAAAAATAGTGAATTATACGTGCGTTTGTATCAAAAACATTCATTCGGCAATTACAAGGCCCAGCCCAAAGTGACAGGTTTGTTTAAATAAAAACAGGGAAAAGGGGGGAATCTTGGCGCCTTGAAACAGCAGGGTTGAAACGCGCCAAAGCCTTGCTTAGCCACGGTCACGTGATGTGGATGTTTTGAACCAGGTTTCAGAGCAGTGTTTCGGAAGCTCGACATAGTGTCGACAAGTCTGTATCGAGCATGCCATCCCTAGCAGTAATTGTGCCTTGCCACAATTCTGTCTCTGAGCTCCTTGGGCAGTTCCTTTGATTCCCATTTGCTCTGACATGCACTGTGAGCTGTGAGCTCTTATATAGACAGGTGTGTGCCATTCCTAATCAAGTCCAATCAGTTTAATTAAACACATCTGGACTCCAATGAAGGCGTAGAACCATCTCAAGGAGCATCAGAAGAAATGGACAGCATGTGAGTTAAATACTGTATGTCACAGCAAAGGGTCTGAATACTTATGACCATGTGATATTTCAGTTTTTGTTATTTAATAAATTTGCAAAAATTTCTACATTTCAGTTTTTTTCTGTCAAGATGGGGTGCTGAGTGTACATTAATGAGAAATAAAATGAACTTTTATGATTACCCTTTAATAGCCCGGATCTTGTTCTTCCCGTTCAGCTGACTCTTTAGGAGTGGCCTTACTCTCTGTAGGTACTAGGAGGTTGCAGCTTTCATAGCATTCTCTTCCTGTGGGATTCCAAGGTACTTGTAGCTGTCCTCAATGTTGCCTTCTGGTAGTGCAATCCCTTCAGTTCTGACTACTTTTCCTCTCTTTGTTATCATCCCACTACACTTCTCCAGTCCAAATGACATTCCGATATCATTGCTGTAGATCCTGGTGGTGTGGATCAGGGAATCGATTTCTGGTTCACTCCTGGCATACAGCTTGATGTCATCCATGTAAAGGAGGTGGCTGGTGGTTGCTCTATTCCGTAGTCGGTATCTGTAGCCAGTCTTGTTGATGATCTGGCCGAGGGGATTTAGGTCTATGCAGAACAGCAGTGGGGACAGGGCGTCTCCAGGGTAAATCCTGCACTTGATGTTGACTTGTGCAATTGGCTTGAAGTTGGCCTCTAGCCTTGGTGGGGTTGCTGTTCTCATATTGTTCCCCTGCCACTGAGAGTATACCTTGGATGGTTTGGTGGAGAACATCCGGTTTATTCTCCAGGCTTCAATCGCTCTGGTAAACCTCTTCAGGTGTTTAGCCAAGGCTGTGAGTCTTTGCTTGGCAGTCTCTAAGGTCTCAGGTATGGACAGCCTGTTGTAGGTGCCCCTTTCTTCAATACCCTTTTTTGCAACTCTAAGAGCTGGCTAACTTCCCTCCATGCTGCCTTTATAGTCACCGTTTCCATGGAGGGTACTGCTCCTTATTGCTGTTCATCTTATAGCCAAGCATCTCAAGGATCCCTGCTGCCATGGTATACATCAACTGCTTTTAGGCAGACACTTGTTTCTTTTGTGCTTAGTGAGAGAAGTGAGCTCTTCTTGTCCTGACAGAATTTTAAACGTGGGCTTGAATGGAGTCAGAGCCAGTCTCAGCTATCAGTTCATCCTTTCCTCTGTCTCGTCTGGCTGTATCTCTTGCTGTGTGTCACTATGTTTCTTTCTGTTTTTAGTTTTTCCTGAGTAACCTCTCTCAAACTCTCATCCGTCCTCGCTTTGTTACAAAGTTCCAGCAGGAACCAGCTTGGTGGTTTCACATGGTATGGCCAAACTCCCATGCGATTGGTCTGTGGGTTTCCTTGGACGCTTCACCACTACCGTAAGGACTGCAAAAGCTGCGCTGGTAAACCAGAAAGTGCTCAACAAGATTTTAAGTGGTCATTTCTCTATTGGCATTACATACTGGTCCGCATAAGACATCCTTTTTGTCCGAACCCAGACCGAGGCCCACCTATTAAGGCTACGTTTACACCGCCGAGGTGCCGGTGCTCATTGGTGACCTCTCTTATAGGTCTTTGGAGCTGGTCTGTGGGTTGACTATGACTGCTCTTACCATCCTTCACCTCTGCCTATCTGAGAGTTTTGTTGGCCTGCCACTGACAGCAGAAATATGAGATAGCTTTTTGTATCCTTCTCCTAAACCATGATGTTGAACAATCTTTGCTTTCAGGTCATTTGAAAGTTGTTTTGAGGCACCACTTTTCAGGGAAGATGCAGAGGAGAAACACTTGCAACTGGCCACCTTAACCCTTTCTCATAATTGGATTCACCTGTGTATGTAAGTCAAGGGTCAATGAGCTTACAAAACACATTTTGTGTTCCAGTAATTAGTGTGAAAGGTATTCAAATTAATAAAACGACAAGGGTGCCCAAACTTATGCACCTGCCTAATTTTGTTTAAATAATTATTGCACATTTTCTGTAAATCCTAAAAACTTCATTTCACTTCTCGAATATCACTGTGTTCATCTGCTATATGATATGTTTAACAGAAATTGCTGATCCAAACAACCAATGATTTATAAAGGAAAATCATAAAAATTATCAGGTGTGCCCAAACTTTTGCATACCACTGTAAGCATCCATTTTAAAGCCTCAAAATGCGACCAGAGTTTTTAACCCTTTACTGTATGATAGGAATGTTTATGTTTAACAAACTGTATAGTAGCTAACACTTTTATGCATTTTTCCTTTATTTTGCTTTTGTTGGGTTGTTTTTAGCTTCTGCTTCAGTGCTATTCTCTGACGCAGTCTATGAAATGTGTCACACTTTTGAACAGTTCACAAACTTTTCATAGTTTTCTTCTTAAAGGAGTGGAGTCCTGTATCAGAGCGATGATGGAGGAACTGCTGGAGAAGCAGACTGTCCCTGGATCAGTTGAAGTTGCTGCCATTTCGGCTGGTGCAGATGTCTGACGGGGACTGAGGCTGATTTTGGTGTGATGTTGATCTACCCTCTCAGCACTGAGCATCCAGAGAACTGCAGGTACACAAATTTAAGGCAGTCCAGAAGTTTTTGATGGACTTGTAGAAACACACTCCAAGGTGAGGAAGGTGCTGAGAACCAAAGTGTCAAAGTTTTCCATTAACAGACTCTGAGTGCTGAACTGAAACTGATCAAACTGTTACAGGAACCCTCAGAGAAGTCAGTGTTTGTTTAGTTCTTAGCTCCGCTGTGGACCACAGATGATAGCTTCTCCTCGGTCATTCATATTGGAAATCTTCTGACCCAAATATTCTTTGAGTAAGGCTCTAGAGAACAGGGGAGACTGATTTTTGATTTCTGACTTTTTTTTTCAATTTATGTTTTTTTTTTTTTCAATTTTTAAAATTTCTGAAACATAAAACAGTTCCAGCGCAATGATGGTTGAACTGCAGCCAAATTAGTTGCTGTTCCACTTTATCATACTGTACACATAAAACATTTCACATTTCTCCAGTCGGTTTCCATCAGTGTCGCAGAGCGCCACATGATGTCACTAAAATGTGATTGGTCAGTGTCAGTGAGGCTCCTGGAACAACATTAATTAGTATTTAGTAATTAAAGATTAATGATCTGTATAAATATGGAATCCGTAGGGAAAGAGAGACACCCGTCTTTATGGAACTTTTGTTTGGTGCTGATTGTACTTCATGTTTTGTGCTTTATGAAATCTTCTGTGTTGTGTTTTTTATTTGTGTATTTCAAATTTGTAAAGTCAATAAAAAATATTTAAATGAAATGTTTGTGTATTTAATTTTTGGAGTAACCCACCCTGTAATATTATGTTAGGCCAACTTGACCAACTTGACCAACAACTGCAACAAATTAAGCTAACTTCGTATTTTAAGCAGTGTAACAGCTGGGCCAACCGGACCCCAATGAGAAACATCCAGTTGATCCAACAAAGCTGCACTAACTCAGTATTTCAGCTCGGAGAAAAGCTGGGCCAGTTTTGAATCCTGTGCTCCACCAGAGCTATCAGATATCAGTAACTGACATGAACTCTGTGAAAAGCAGCAGAATTCAAAATTTACCAGAGAATATGTAAGACAGTGAAAACATGAATGTTAGAGAGATTGGGCCACTATCCTTTAGAAACGGATGAAAAAGAGAGAGGATAAATCCAAATCCTTAAGTAATTAAAAACAAAGTCAAAGCGCCATTAAAACAATTGGTTTTTTTTCCCCACAACATGTAGTGGGATTGTTTGCTTTGCCAATAACCCTTATCAGGACAAACAATATGATGAAAACAGTGAAAACCAGTCACACGGAACAGATCTACATTATTGCTTTGCTCCTTGTCATTTGGAGAATGTTAAAATAAACCGCTGTTCGCTCGAGGTGAAATATTTCACTTGTTTGTTTTTTTTTTAACTGATCTTTGGATGCTGCGGGAAACATTTTAACTTTGAGCCAAAACAGCTGCAATGCTTGAAAACTTTGTTATGATAGATTTGTGGTAATTTATACGTCTTCATTGCTCGGGCTAAAAAATGAAAAAAATAAATTGTTGCATGAGGGTCAAAATTTTGCACCAAATATCAAGTCAGATATCATATTTAAGCCATCACACAACTAGTAAACGATCTGTTTAAGTTCAGTTTTTGTGAGTCATGTTTGTCTACATATTATGTTTTTGATTTACTGCAAAGCCTTTTACTCAACTAGACAAATGTTCTGTAGAAAGTCACACATATACATTCGTTTGTTTGTTTTTAGTTTCATTTTCCAAATAACAGACAAATTATGTGTCTGTTAATTAGATTCTTTTAGAGAAAAATCTACAATTACAATATAAAAAACCTGAGAATCCCCTATGAGCAAGCACTGTTGAATTGGATTGAATTCGATTAATATAGCACCAAATCACAGGAAACAATAGCCTAAAGGTATTTTATATTGTAAGGTAAAGACCATACAACAATCACAGGGAGCGCCCAACAGTCATGAGCAAGCGCTTGGCAACAGTGGGAAGGAAAACCCCCCTTTTGACAGGATGAAACCTCCAGAAAACCAGGCTCAGGGAGGGGCGGCCATCTGCTGTGACCGGTTGGGGCTGAGGTCTCTTTGTAGGTCTTTTAAAAATGATAACTTGACAAACTAGAGCAGGGACTCAACCCTACTTTCTCAAGCTAGCACATTAAACCGTACTTTCAGTTCAGACATTTCAAATGTGATTTTTCTTGAGAAATGACCTTGTGATGATTTTTCAGTGTTCTGGTGAGTCTGTTAATCAGCAGCTTCCTCCTTCCTGAGACACGTAAACATAGAAAACAAGGTCCTCTACGCTGCACTTTTTGATTTGGTTTGAGGGTGCGGATCCATTCATCAGTTTATGTGCTTCACTGTCAGATTCCGGTGCTTTCCTCCGGAAAATTCTCCACGTTCTTAGAGCTTTTTTTTTCTGTCAGTGTTTTAACATGTGCATGCAAGGGCTGCCACAAAAGCCATGTCATCCTTTTCCATCACAATTGGAAGCACTTATTTGGATTGAAATTTGTGACAGTTCCTTGCAGATGGTGATGTGCAAGTTTTTACTATTTTGTTGCACAGTGGAACTCTGTTCATCCACAATCCTCTCTTTCACTTGAGTCACTATCAGATGAAAATCTAAGTTTGCAGCTGGTGTATTGGTTTTGTTAGCAATGTGACTGACTAACTTTGTGAGAAACCAGTGAGAAAGACCTCGTCATCTGAACACTCGGGAAGATCCTGAGGTGGCCTTGCAGACAGACACTGCAAAGAATCGGTACTTTTTGTTTTAGAGGGAATGATATAGAAGGACTTTTCCCTGTCCAGCTGAACACCTTTATCAGGGATTACAGTGTTTACTTCAAAAAGTAAATCCCTCGCATTAAAAATTCTTGAGCATCAAGTCCAACTAATCACAAACAGAACCTATAACCCACCCTACGCACCTTCATTTATCATTATTATTTCTTTGTATTTCAGGGCATATAAAGAAGCAGAAACAAGTTCTGACTGTAGTTTTTCAGGCCACTTGCAGTGTTTGTGCTTTCAGTGTGCACAAAATGCCCGACTCACACACTTCTCTGAAATTTAAGCAGAGACAAACTTTGTATACTTCACTCGGTTTCACGGGGATTACGGATTAACATCTATAATTTAAAAAAGCAGTTCTAAGGGTAACTTGAAGCAAAAAATCAGCTTTTACAAATATTACTGATCCATAATGGTGTATCAATCACTGTGAGAGGAGGCTGCTTTAGAGAAATGGTAAAAATTAATTAAAGTAAGAAGAATAGTCAGGAAATCGTAGGAGGCCAATGATGCAGACAATAATTTAGGGATGGAAACTAGATGAATCATTCAGTCAAGTTTTTTTTTTCTTATGGAAAAAATGTCATTGTGGCAGCCGCTCACTCTGCATATCACCTCAGCGTGGCATCTGTATCCTGGTTGCCATGGGAATGTGGTTGCTATGAGATCAATTTATCTGGAGATCTGGCAGTTGCAGATGTCACTGGGTGCTGCTCTCAATAACAAAGCCCCGGTCAAATTACATACGTTTAAGGTTTACCGTCCATTCTTGCTGTGGCAGAAAAGATTTTAATAAAGACTGAGAGCGTCTATAAAGTAGTCGGGACAATTTGGGCACTTCACTCTCCTCCAGTCACAGCGTAAAACAATGAAACAATGACACGAATGCACACTCTCAAGTGTCGGCTATATCAGATGAATACCACAGATGCCAAACCTACTCCAGCTTCACTCAGTAATTAATATCCACGAGGGTCATATGAAAAATGGTTTATTTTGCTCATCTGTCTTTATTTATGACAAGTGACACGGGGGGAGCGAATGTGAATCCATACGATATCCTCACAAGGACACTAGGTATGGATGAATATTACAGTACAATACGTAACTTTAAGAAGTGATGTACACAACTGTGCTCAAAGGGGTTATGTTAGTAATGCTAACAGGGTTTTGATCCAGTTATCTGGTGTGTGGCCCGTCACTACATTTAAGTCAATATGGCCAGTATGAGTAATGGGGTGCAGCCTGAACATGCATTGTTATCCAGATGGGCTGAAAATGAGATGATCTGCACTTAAATGAAAAAGATTTAAGTACCCACCGGGCGTGAAAAGTGAAGCCAATGCAGATGGGCCTTAAGTCTGCATTCTTTCTAGTGGTCAGCAGAGGATCTCGTGAACACTTCCCTCGTGAATTTCTGGCCTCCGTCGCAGGTTTCAAGTCTGAATGAATGCCATGTGATCTTTTTTGTTTAAATTATTGTCCCATTTAGAGTAAGATAGATGATAAAACAGGCTATGCCATTAGGTCTGGCTACCTTGTGTCTGACAAGTTGCTGCTGCTGCTGCACGAGTGTGCAGCGTCCTTGGTTTCTCAGTCAGATCCACCCCATGTTTGTGATTTCTGCTTTCTAAAAATCCTCAACAGCAATGGCCCAAATACTTAAGACGACGCCTCAAGAAGGGACCAGCAGAAAACACACAGAGTTGCAATAAAATAAATAAATCTACCAGCGGCCTGTTAAGCTGCACAAACTACATGATTTTGTTGTGAAACACTCACTGTGAAAACAAAGATTTGTGATTTGATTAACAACATGATCAAATGCAGACTGTTTAGTAACAAAGCATATTTTGTTTTGCCTAACTACCTAACCCACTCATAGCAATACTGACACGCGACAAGAAAAACCTTAAACTGTACATGATGTTCATCTTAATGTCTTCTGGATCCTACAAACGTTATTGAATAGGGGGAAATGTAATTAACACTAATTTCATTCATGTGCTGGCAGAGTTTCTCTGGGATTTGGGGTGTTCCTGGACTTATACAAACACTTGGCTTTGTGATTGTAGGAGTGCAGGATGCTAGGTCCTAGTAAAAAATAAAAACAAAACAAAACATGTAATTAATACATTGTCATTTTCTTCACAGGACAGGCTGATCATTAAGGAGAGTCCACGTCACACTGTTAGCCTTATTTTCATGTCAAAGCATCACAATGCGTTGTGCTGCCCGGGACCATGTTTACCCGCCTGGTGTCACTGCTCCAGGAAACTATAATTAAAGTTTACCTAACAGTGAATAATACTGAGTGGCTTGCTCAACTGCCAGTGACTACGTATTATCAGCTGTTTAATGATTAAATGTATCCAGGAATGTCTGTTATGTTGTGGAGGATTAGTGGTTGTTTTAAAAATATAACAAAGAAACTCAGTTTTGTTGACTGCCGAGTTAATTAAATTGGGGCATGGTGTTAATCTGTGAGCTTAAAATACTCCACACAAGAATGAGGTATATGGTCTTGAACTGGTTCGAGGTTCCTGCTTCAGTGATCACTTCAGGCTAGGAAGGAATTCAATAGTAGAATCCACTTGAAAAAGTTTATGGATTTTCTTATGCGAACAGCCACTTTATTAGGTACACCTGTTCAACCGCTTGTTAACACAACTATCTAATCAGCCAATCACGTGAAAGCAATCTAATGCATTTAGGTGTGTAGACGTGGCCAAGACGACCTACTGAAGTTCAAAGTGAGCATCAGAATGGGGACGAAAGAGGATTTAAGCAACTTTTTGAAAATGTCATGGTCGTTTGTCCCAGATGGGCCGGGCTGGGTATTTCAGAAACTGCTGCTACTGGGATATTCCCACACAACCATCTCTAGGGTTTACAGGAAATGATCTGAAAAAGAGAAAATATCCAGTGAGCAGCAGTTCTCTGGGTGAAAATGTCTTGTTGATGCCAGATGCTTCAAGCTGATAGGAAGGAAACGGTAACTCAAATAACCACTTGTTACAGCCGAGGTAGATCATCTCTGAAGGCACAGAGCACTGAACCTCGGAGCAGGTGAGCTACAGCAGCAGAAGACCACACAGGGTGCCACTCCTGTCAGCGAAGAACAGAAAACAGAGGCTACAGTTTACAAGGAACCAAACTGGAAAGTAGACGACTGGAAAAATGTTGCCTAGTTTCTGTCGCAGCATTCAGATGGTAGGTCAGAATTTGGCATAAACAGCATGAAAGCATGGGTCCATGCGGATTTGTATGAACAGTTCAGGCTGCTGGTGGTGATGTAATGGTATGGATATTTTTGACCCCTCAGTATCAACTGCGCATCGTTAAAACACCGCAGGCTACCTGAGTATTGTTGCTGTCCCTTTATGATCACAGTGCAGCAGATAAATCTGCAGCTGTAATCACATCATGATTATTACTTATTATTTTTATCATTCCTGTTTTGTAAAACAAAATGCAAAATTGCATTTGCAGTATTAGTTTCTCAGAAATAAAAACTAAAGCGCAGATTATCATAATGCAGATTCCTTTTAAAATATATGCTTATTTTGAGTGTGATGCCAGCAAACGGTTATGGCAGGGGTAATGTTTCTATTGCATCACCTGGGAACTGCCAACACTAACTGCTGTAGATTTAAAAGGGGGAATCTTTTTCCATTTGTTGCATTTTTTTGTTAGCATCACATTGAGCCAAATGCTCTCAGTGGATGACAGGTGTGGACTGCAGGTGCACGATTCAGGACTCCAACTCTGTTTCTACTCAGTCAAAAAGCTGCTGTGAGGTCTGTGCAGTGTGACTCTGTACTGATTTGTTGAAAACAGGAAAGGCTTCCCTTAAAAAATATGTTACTCCAAACCCTGTGCATATTGTTCAGCATATAATAACGCACCCCACCCTTTTCAGCTCAGAGGACATTTCCAAAAAGTGTTTGAAATATGAGTTTGTGAGACCACAGGAGAGTTTCTCTTCCTCACTCCAGTCTAAATTGAATAAGCTTGTGCCCAGTGAAGGTATTTATGGATCTAAATTACGCTGATTTCTTATTTCTTTCTCCACATTTTGTTTTGGATTCCCTTTTATTCACATCATGCACTTCAGCGAAGGAAATGCAATTTTGCATTGAGAAACATTATTCTTAAACTGTCAAACTATTTGTCCACATTTATGAAAGACTCAATGAGCCTCTCTGTGATGCTTTTTGTATGCTAAATCGAGTTACTGTGCTGCTGCAAATTAACCTTATTAATTTTCAGAATTACAGCAAATTTTCTGGTCTTTTGTTGCCACTTTCAGCTTTTCTAAACTTTTTTTTTTTTAGACAGTGTTTACTACATACCAGTCATTTATTTCTCCTTAATTGGCGCTCCAGCACTTAATGAAATAAATTTTTGCATTTAATTTCATTAAGTGCTGGACTGCCAAAATTCTAAGAACATCGACTAAATCTTCACAAATTTATCTTTACAGTAGATCAGAACAGATTTAATCACCAATACGTTGTGAGTTTTTGCTTTGCTGGATTTGATTTTCAGTCATTTTTTTCTCCTGGAGCTCCTTGAAAATCTGATTAGTGATGTTATTGAGGTAACTGTGTTTCCAGCGTGCACAGATTGTTTTTCAAGGGGATTCAGACACGTGCAAATGACAGTCCTGCTCACAGTGAATGCCTCCTATCAGGAAGGTCCCTAGCCCTATAAGTGAGCATGTGCATAGTGTGGGTAGAAAATAAGAAATCCGGAGTGCCCGTTGAGCAGAGGACTGTTTGCTGCAGGGCTGAGTGCAGCGTGTGTTTGCTGTGTGTCTGTCACTCGCTCTCTCCCTGCTTTCCTGTCTCTAATAAAGACAAATAAGCCCAAAGAAAATAAGTAATTTGGCAATTTGAAAGAGCAGTACCATGATCAACCATCTTTAGTTTTGTCATTTTGCTTGTCCTGTGCAAAATCCACAGTTGTCTGTAATGTATGTTCAGGTATTAGCCAGTGATGCCTGAGCTTCAATCTGCTGTCTGCTGGACATACTTTTTAATTCTTCAGATGCACACAAACAGAATGCCAACATGTGACCAAAGCTACTTGTATGACAGCAGTTTGCATATGCACACGCAGTGCTAAGCAGCATATATATTATGTCTTTTGCTTGCTGTTCTTTCATGATGATGTGTGCATGATTTTGTGTTGCTGTTAGCCACAGCCGTGGGTGCCCTAAAGGAGAAAATGTTTCTCAAGTCTACACAGCATGTGCAGACAGGCCTAAATCAAACAACCGTGACCCATGGATTAACTTCAGAGGTTAAAAATCTGGTGTAACATTAGAATGAATACATACCTTTCTTCCTGAGGGTTGACATCCAGCTGGTTACCCGTCCTCCGCCACATGCAACAAAATCAATAAAGAGCTTTTTATGTTTGTGTAAGAAACTCTGGAGACCGAGCTGCCCAAAATCAGCTCGACCTCACTTGACCACCAGCACACAGAGGCTCCTGCAGCTTTTTTAAAACCATGAGTGCATTGTGTTGCACTGCTTCTGTTAGACTGCGTGTTGAAAGATCTTGTGTGGCTGCGTGCCTTTCATGCAAGGAGTTGTGTTTAAATTGCAGAATATGGTCAGTATTAATGAAGTTATAGTTCTCGTCTTTACAAAGTGTTTGCATCCACGGACGTCGGTAATGAATTTAGATGGCTGCATTATCTCTAAAGGTCTTTGTTGCCGTTCTGCACCCATGTCACAATGACGCAGGTGCTCGTGAACCAGATCTCTGTAAATCAGTGTGATACAGTTTGTGGAAGATGTGTCTAGAAATTCTTGCAAAAAAAAAAAAACACCAAAAAAACAAAAGTGACAGCATATGAATGCATCCGTGCACATGCTGAGAAAAATCATGCCCCAGTGCTGTTGAGATAAAGCTTCTCATCTGAACATCCTCTCCTGCAGAAGTTTGCCTGCATCATTTTCTGCATATCCGTCTATCGCTCAGCCAGGCGGAAAAAGAGCAAAGAGTGTGAAAGAGCTCGGCGTGCGTGTCTCTCGCTCTGCTTGTCTGGGGATTTTTTTTAATTTATTTATTTATTTTGTCTGCCTCCAATTCCTTTTGTCCTCCTTGACATATTTCCAAATATAAGTATACAAGTCAGTGCTCTGCACGGTCTTATCTGCCCTTCATGTCCCTCAAGTGTGCTCTGACCTTGTGTGCGGAGAGCAGCGAGGCTCCAGACAGTCAGGTGAGGCTGCCGTCTCTATGCACCGTTCTGGTTCATCTGCCCTGCACACTGTCAGACAGTTACCAGTGGTTTCGTTGTACACACCAAGCCCTTATGTGTCCGCGTGAATTCAGCAGACAATTGGGTCGTCCCCAGATGCCCCAGAAACACCGCAAGATAATAAAGGTTCTGTGTGTTCCAGACAGGAAGACTGTCCTGGTACGACTCTGTTGTGCCCAGAGTGGCAGGCTGCAGGATTACTGCTGGAGAGGTTACAACAGTTTTATCTCCAAAATGCGCATACACGTGCATGCACATGCACATGGAGCACAGAAAACTAGTTCTGGAGACTAAAGGGACTAATAATGTCACAACTCCACAGTTCTTTCATCTGGGATGTTTCTGATCGGGTAGAATCCAGAATTTCATACATCTGTTTTTTTTTTTTTTTTGGGGGGGGGGGGGTTATAAATTTTTT
>VUQK01027734.1:0-12845 GCA_015106715.1 Bujurquina vittata | reverse complement strand
GGCCCAAACCATGATGCTGCCACCACCATGTTTGACAGTGGGGATGGTGTGTTCAGGGTGATAAGCTGTGTTGCTTTTACACCAAACATATCGTTTTGCATTGTGGCCAAACAGTTCGATTTTGGTTTCATCTGACCAGAGCACCTTCTTCCACATGTTTGGTGCGTCTCCCAGGTGGCTTGTGGCAAACTTTAAACGAGACTTTTTAAGGATATCTTTGAGAAATGGCTTTCTTCTTGCCACTCTTCCATAAAGGCCAGATTTGTGCAGTGTACGTCTGATTGCTGTCCTATGGACAAACTCTCCCACCTCAGCTGTAGATCTCTGCAGTTCATCCAGAGTGGTCATGGGCCTCTTGGCTGCATCTCTGATCAGTCTTCTCCTTGTTCGAGATGAAAGTTTAGAGGGACGGCTGGGTCTTGGTAGATTTGCAGTGGTCTGATTATCCTTCCATTTCAATATGATTGCTTGCACAGTGCTCCTTGAGATGTTTAAAGCTTGGGAAATCTTTTTGAATCCAAGTCTCGGACCTGCCCAGTCTGTTCCTTGGTCTTCATGATGCTCTCTGCACTTTGAACAGAACCCTGAGACTATCACAGAGCAGGTGCATTTATACAGAGACTTGATTACACACAGGTGGATTCTGTTTATCATCATCAGTCATTTGGAACAACATTGGATCATTCCGAGATCCTCACTGAACTTCTGGAGTGAGTTTGCTGCACTGAAAGGAAAGGAGCCCAATAATATTGCACGCCCCACTTTTCAGTTTTTTATTAGTTAAAAAAGTTTGACACATCCAATTAATTTCATTCCACTTCACGATCGTGTCCCACTTGTTGATTCTTCACAAAAAATTTAAATGTCTATCTTTATGTTTGAAGCCTAAAATGTGGCAAAAGGTTGACAAGTTCAAGGGGGCCGAATACTTTCGCAAGGCACTGTACTGAGCCATTTTCTCAAATTCATTGATAGAAAATATCCTGTAGTTGTTTAAGATCGTCACAGTCTGAGATTCTTCCGATGCCGCATTTCTCACCTGATTGTGAGACAGCGCGTACAGCTGCAGCTCCCCGGTAGCTGCTGCCATTCCCAGCACTGCTCTGTCTGACACAGGCACGTGGCACCTACGAACATGCAGAACAATGAACAAGAGAGAAGTGACAACAGAAGCCCCACCAGCCAAATCTGCTTTTTTACCATTTCAAATCTAAAATGGCTGCCGTGTCCATGCGCTGCAGCTCAGTGAGAGGAGGGCACATCAGTCCCTCGCGCCGAAATTCAAAAAGGTAGAGACGACCGATCCTGCTCGGTGTGGCATCTTCTTCCCCTCCCTGCAGCATGAGAGTGCAAGTGACACACAGTAGACATCAAGGTGGGTCTTCATTAACCTTCTGTTCCATTTAGCTACTGAGCCTTCATTAATATGACATATTCAGCACTCTAGGGCAGCAGTGACAAGGCAGCAATATTTTTAAAAGATTAGTTGACACAAATGCAATCAAAACTGAAAATGCTATATTCTACACACTGGTAAACAAACTGAGCACCTAGTGCATCTGATTTAATTACTAGCCAGCATTCTGGCAAAAAAAATCTTATTAAAGAAAAAAGCTATCAGCCTTGTATTGGCTGTATTAAAATCCTCCTAGTCCCATACAAACCTTTGAATAATCAGGCCCTGTAACATCTTAAATACCTAAGCTATCAGGCCCCTATCCAGTGGAACCAGCTCACAGTTTGGATTCAAGAGACAGACACCCTCTCTACTTTTAAGATTAACCTTACAACATTAATTTTTGATAAAGTTTATAAACTTAGTACAAGAAGTAAGGAAATTGTAGCAGTGTGTGACCAGCATGAGGAGGTGCCAGGCTGTTGTGGCTGTGTATAGTTCTTCCATATGCTGCTGAGGACCTTGTTTTTTAAATTGACAGTATTTCTCGTTTATTCAGACCTCAATCATCAAATTCAATAAATGACACCAAACAAGCGTCAACGGCAGAATAAGCTTTTTGCTCAAGGACTCTCAAGTCCTCACCCTATGTCAGCTGGGACCGGCTGTAAGCTTCAGCCCCCAGTTTAGGTCCAACATGGAAGCGAACAGCTGCAACTTGTGCCGAGACAGTGGGTACCTGATAAATCCATTTCGCCACACTCTGTGTATTAAACTATTACAGGCCCGAGTATTATGTAGTCATTATTTGACTTACATAGGAATTTGTACCAACTATAAAAAATACAGCATAAAACACTTGAGTTCTCCATATTGCACAGTCATTGGTAATGAATGAATCATGGATCAGTCAAACGCACGTTTATTTGGTAGTAATTAGTATGCAATTAGTATTATTTCCCCATAACAGGTAATAGGATGTAATCTCACCCTTTTTTGTATCTGATAGGTCCCGCAGGCCAGGATGCTGTGGCTTGGTGAAACGGGACACCACTCCACCGTGTCAGCGCTCAGCTCTGTGTCAAACACCTGTAGACTGCGAGTCTTCGACTTCCAAGCCATGGCCACCTGCTGTGCATACCGTTACCCCGCCGGTCCAACTGTTACAAATTTAAGAATATATCCTATTACGACTCACTGCAAAAACACTAATAAACTAGTGCATTACGCATATTTAGCTAAATTTCATTAACCTGACAAACTGTTTTGGTTGCTAGCTAGCAAGCTATTAATAACTGAGTGCAGTCTCACGCAAGCCAAAGTTTCACCAGTGAGACACTTTTAACAGCATACAGGTACTCCTGCGGTGCACATAAGCGTTTAAAGTCAGTTGTACTTTTATTTAATGCTAAATAACCGTAACCAACAAAACTCACATGTGTGCCAGCCCTGGGACTCGGCGCGTCTCACGTCCTTACGTCATCGCCAAGCGTCACGGTGCGTTCAGGTGCCAAAGCAGAATAATGGTATGGAAAATTCCCTGTATCTGTCCTTTACAGAAAAGTGTGGAACAGGGGAAAGCAAATTGATGCCAGAGCCTGAGGAATTCAGGCACATCGCAGGGCATTTTCCTTTTTGTTGAGCGGTTTTGGCCTTCGTTTGTAAGAATACAGAGGTAGGGTCGGGGGTAGTACGTAGTTCTGTCCCTTGGTTCAGTGTCATTTTTGCTGCATTGGGTGAAGTTAAAATGGTGACATCTGCTGGTAAAACGGCGTCCCCCCGGCTATGCTCAATTTCTATATTAAATGAAATTGACTGAAATTTAAGATCTGAATGTGCTCACATCTAAATAAAGTAACTTTTCATGTCTTTTACATGTTAAATTACAAAAAGTCACACTGCTATGACGGAAATCGATTGTGGGTCTGCTTTTCGTATTTCCGTAAAATGATGCGTGTGACGTAATATGACCAGGTCACATGACTTTTGGTGTGTGCCGTGACATCTAGCAGATGGTGTTGGAGTGCTCTGCGTCCTGTGTAATAATATTATAAACAGACGAAATGGATTTCAGCGTGAAGAAATTTGCCTCCGGAGCTGGGCTGTTTCTGACGCGAGCCGTCCAGGTAATAAAGCACTCGTAAGTCGCGTCCGAGCTGAAAGTGTTGTGGTGTCGGCTGTCGTGTCCTTTCACTTTGGCAGTCAGCTGTTATCAGCTTTATTTACAATTTGGTACAGTCATATCTGACTTTGCAGTAAAGCGCTGTGTCGAGCGTAATTCTCTATATTAATAAAATAATCAGCTATGCTCTGCTCCTAGTTTAGGCCAGTAGCGCAATTAAACATGGGACCGTCCAAGTGCTGTCTCTAGCAAGCTAACGTAGCTAATGTTTATTATTATTTATAAAGGTAAAAGAGCCACGAATATAGCAGAAATGCAAACGTTTGTTCATTTTGTTAACGGTGACAGCGAAGGTGAGACCGGCAGTGATGATCAGGTCGTTAGGTCGTTAACCAGACTCCTTCATGACGTCACATTACTTAATGTTAAGTATTTACGCATGTCATTGCATGTATGGGACTGACTGAGAAGACTGGTGAAGATGTGTTCACGTGAGTGTGTGTTGTGTATGCCTCAGTTCACAGAGGAGAAGCTGGGCCAGGCAGAGAAGACCGAGTTGGACGCTCACTTTGAGAACCTGATGAGCCGTGCAGACTGCACCAAACTCTGGACTGAGAAAATCTTCAGGCAGACAGAGGTCCTGCTACAGCCCAACCCAAGTATGGCATCAACATAGCTATCCTATTATTACAGGTGGAAAGGATAGTCATGCCTACATACCCTTTATCATCAAGCATAACTAGAATGATCTTTTCTAATGCTAAAAGGGGCATAATGGGATTATTCAGTCTACCTACACTCACTGTCCACTTCATTGGATACATATGTAACTGAACATGACAGTTCTGTCATAAATTCTGTCTTATAAAGTTTTTTTTATTTACAAATTTATTTACAAATTTACAAAATCCCACAGAACCAAAATCTTACAATACGAACAACACCCTTTAAAACAGGTGCATAGCCAGCATGTGCAAACAACCACCCTTGTAAGATTTTGTAGCTTATACAGGGAAAAGTGGCCACTGATTGTACAATGTACACTTAAAAATGGAGCCATATTAGTTGCTGTGTAGAGCAATTAAATTAGTTCATGTTATCTGAATAAACAAAACAAAATGAAGCCAGTAAAACATAGCATGGCTTAGCACACTGCAAAAATGTAACATTTTTTCAGCATCGGCGATGGCCAGCTTTTTCATAGAGTGGTCAAACACAAGCCTCAAGAAGGCCACAGCTTCTGCCAGCAGTTATTTAGACTGTAAGCTGTCACAAGCATCCACATTTGGACTTCTAGAAGATTTCCTAACCACTTTAAAAATGAGAAAAACAAAAAAAAGTGAGAATCAGCTAATGTAATACATCACCTGTTATGAAGTTATAGTCACGCAAGTCTCAAAAGGCCTGCAATATGACTGCAGGTTTTATATGCTGTTACTGCCATTTTTAAGATTTCAGTCAGACATTGCTTTTTTTTTTTTTAGCTATGAGTGCCCTTTATTGCATATAATATTGCGTATAATTAGACAGTTATATTCTATGTGATAGCATAGGAGTAATAAAACAATCATAGCATCTTTTAACTTTGCGACAATAGTGTTAACTTATGACTGTATTCTAAAGCATTCAATAGTGTGTTGTTATTATTATTATAGTACTTGCTGTGTGTGCCAACCAAATCCACTGTAAGTAAGCAGTTAATTTATGTAGCACTTTTCAGGTTGGTGCCACTCAGCAGAACAAAGTCTGTATTTCTGAACGTGAATTTTAATGTAAAGTATAAAGAAAATGGACACCCAAAATGGGATTGCATTCTGCTTGGAAATGTTAGCTTGTCTGCTAACGTGGCTGAATTGCACCTGTCTAGCAAAACTGTATCTTAAATAAATAATAGTCATCCAAAGTCTTGGGACTGGTTTGACTAATAAATTGCTAGTTTCATTTTTGCTGGCATTAAGAAATAACTAACACCAGGCTCGTGTAGTGTATATAACTTACAGCCAGCTGACTGATCTTAACTCGCCAACTTGATTTATGTGCAGGGAACTTTGAGGGCTTACTTTCTTTGGGAGAAAAATACTTTTTGGCCATGTTAAAAATGCTTTGAAGTGGAATGTGTCTGTAACGTTCATATTATACTTAAAGGGATTTTTGGCTTCATGTTTGGCCAAACCCCTTAGCTCTAATCACAACATATCATTGCCTGTCCTTAGCTATTTGATTAATATGTGAGAACAGGGGGCTCTAACTTGTGACTGTTTGATTCTGCATGCCACAGTTGATCATACTGGTGAGTATTTCGCCTGCCTGCTCTGGTGTATAGAAACCTTTCATGTCTCTGAATTATTAGTATAAAAAAATGAATAATAACAGCAGCAAATTATAACAGTGAGTCATGTTTCACAGGATAGGCAGATTTGTGAAGTGAAGTGACTTTTAAATGCAAAATCTAAGGTTTTTGTATGATTTATATTGATCGCCAGCTTTACATTGTATTCAAATATATCCAGACATCCACTCTGCACTGTATGTAGATGCATGTCTACATATAGGCTAAAAATAAGAAACATATCATGAGTCTTTACGCAAACCATCAAAACCTTGTTAGAGTTGGAGAGTTAAATGCTAACAATATTTCCTGTTATCAGCCTTTTCTCTGTTAAGTCACTTCTCTAATAGAGGAGTTTATAGTTTACATACAGAGAATGACAACAGGAACTTCACAGGCGTTGGCCATTGAAAACTTGTGGAGATATTAGAAAGCATTTGGCTCCCCTTATTCTTTCTCATTGACACCCAGTTCTCCCCATAGTAACTATCCATGTACTATATTCCTCAAGTCATCTCTTAGCAGTTAACAGTTACCTTCATTTCTCCAGCTTTAACAATCTTTCATAGTGTGTAGTGATGTGTGTGTTTGTGGGCTACATAAAGTCAGATTTTCTGCTCGTGTTGCAGAATGCAGTTTTCTTGATTTACAGTTTTCTACCAGTTAAAAAAAATCAGCTAATAAGCAATGTGCTATTCAAGAAAGCCATGATCAATAACAAGTATTTGAACATGAATTGATTTAGAAGAAAAATAAATAAGATACACAGAATAACATAAAAATAAAAGAGAAAACAATACACAAAGGGGGGAGGGGCTAGTCACCAGCTGCTTCATCTCTAACAAAACACATACCCCCCCAAGAATACAAAACGAAAAAAACAATGAACAGCACCTGGAAGAGAAGAACACAAGAACAAACAACAAACACACACTCTTGTTCTGTTGCATGTGCATGTGTGTGTGGGATTGATTGTGTGCGCGTGTGTGCGATTGATTGTGTGCATGTGTGATTGATTGTGTGTGTGTGTGTGCGTGTGTTTGTAATGAAATATACTTGAGAATGAGGGTGAGAGGCCGCAACAAAAACCCAGAGGAAAATTAGGTTATCCACAGACCCCTAAGAGCACTAAAGACCAGAGACCCCGCATCCCAATGAGAACTGTGTGCCCAACCCTGAAGGAGGGAGGTCCCAGCTGGAGTTCCTGTGGCTAAAGGGGAAGAGCCCCAGGGAACTAGAGATAATGGGAACCGGCCCCGACAGAGGCTGGTCATCCCAGCACGAGCTGAGGACAGGACCCCAGGGCCCCAGGCGCCTGATAACAGCCAGTGCAGTGCAGAACCAACCCTCATCCAGAACCACAACCCCCAAGGGAGTGGGCCAACAATCAAACACCCAGCCACGCACCCTGGAAACACTGAGTGGGCAGCAACGTCCAGTGGGGAGCAGGCATGTCCCACAGCAAGCCCCAGACCCAGGACCAGCCCCTATTGCAGCATAACTAAAGGAGTGTTCAGCTCACATGATCCATGATCCTGACTATAAGCTTTAGCAAAAAGAAAAGCTTGAAGTATAATCTTAACAGTAGCGAGAGAGTGTCTCCCTCTTGAATCCAAACTGGCAGCTAGTTCCATAATAGAGGGGGCGTGTAAGGGGCCTGACATATGCCAAATGGGACTTTTGATCAAGCCTTCAAATAGACAGCCTCCAGTGCTGCTTATGTTTTTTCGGGTGTACATGCTATAACAGTGGTCCCTGGCTCGCTTGTAAGTGTTATAATTCATGTAGCAGACTGAAGAAGAAATGACAAGGGAAGAAGAATGAAATTTCAGTGCTGAAAGAGTGAGTAATTTCAGTGCAGTACTGTGGTAAAATTTTGAGAGACCCCTCATTTCTTTATAGTTTGCAAGGGAATGGGAAATAGGTGTGGAAATTTATTAAAACATGCAAGCTTAAAAGTCAGTATTTTGTACGCCACCTTTATTCAACAACGCAATCTAAACTCTCTCAGCCAAACCTTTTTCCATCAGTTTTGACAAGATCCTCAAGCAATGACAAAGCCTGCACTGTGTTTTACAGATGGCCGTAGACACTTACTGTTGTAACTCTCTCCTGGCCTCCTCCATACATATTGATGACAACTTGAACCAAAAATGTCAAATTTGGATTCAGCACTTCACAAAATCTGTTGCCACTGATTTTCTGTCCAGTTGTTGTGTGATTTGGATTTTTTTTTTGTTTAGTCTTTTCTCCCTGTTTCCATTCCTTAACAATGGTTTATTGACAGATGCATCTCTCAGGATACTGTTCACCTGCTGTAGATAGTTTTTGTAGGCCTGACACTTCTTCTTCTCTCCTCCACTTGTCCAGTGTCCTCAAGAGGTTTTGGCTAATAGCTCTTTGCAACAACACAGTGACTCCCAATAATAATATTTTATGTCTGTTAAACTGTGTTATTTTTGGTATTTTTTGAGATTCAACTAAATATATAGAAACAAATGTGTTTATGCAAGAGGCTGCTAGTCATAAAGTGCCTAATTTAAAATCAGTTCTTTGCTAAGTTGTTCGTTATGTCTAGACACAACAAAGTTCATCCCTTGAGTTAGCTGCACTATTTATTTACGTTTGAATGATTCATACATCAGTGTTAAGTGACTCTGATTCACACATCATAAGGTGTCGTCAGTCAGATCACTTTTCTGGTTTCAAAACACCACAGTGGTGAGGGCCAACATGCTCAGCTTGAGATTTCACAATGGGACCTCGCTTACTAATTGATGACGGCACAGTTATTGTGTCCATCTTTTATATACAGCTTGTGTGCACAACACCGTCTGCTGTTAAAGCTTCTTGTTTGTCTGGTCATGTAGAATTCAGCAGCCTGAGTGTTCATTTGAGTGAAATGGCTGTTTGCAGGAGTTTCTAAAAATGAATGACCCAAAGCAGATTGGTATATACAGAGGTCATAATGTGTAAATTTTTTGTACTGACCACATTACAAGGTAGAGAACAAGATAACAAAAAAACGTAAAATTCATTGTCAATTCAGTTGACTTTTTTTTTCTCATTTTCAATATCATGAACATATACAGCAGCACTTGCTTTGGCTAAGTAAATGTACTACAAATATGGCTGAATACATCTTGAAGTGAGTTTTTTTTCTTTTTCATTTTCATTAATTGGCTGCTAAATATATTTACTAAAGTAATTTGCTGAAATAAAGTTATGAGGGTTTTTTTACTCTTTACATTTCATGCAACTTTTACTGCACTGCACTTCAAATTGAATTTGTTTAGCCACAAGGAGAGGCTCAGAAGTGTGAAAATGGACATCTACCATGGGTTACAGATTATTAAACATGAATAGTGGTGACTGTTTATCTTGTTGAAAGCTCTTCGACAAATTACAAAGTAGACATACTTTGTAATTCTGACTGGTGTGATGAGCCGTAAATTCATTATGAGCAGTCTGCAGGGGTTGACAACACAGGTCATTATTTCTGGGTATAGTTTTCTTTTAATCAGCGTGAGACTGCTTCTTTGTTTTCCAGCTGTGCCATGAATTAAACTGTTCTTTATTTTTCTCTGCAGGTGCCAGAATTGAGGAGTTTGTCTATGAAAAGCTTGACTGGAAGGTACCGTCCAGGGTTACTAATGTGGAGCTGCTGGGTCAGTATATGCAGGACGCCTCAAAGGAATTTGGTACTGAAACTCCATATGGTGAGTATGAAAATCCCTAAAAACAAGGTTGTGGGAGTTAAAATGGAGTGAGGTTATTACTTATTTAATTCAGTATCAGAGTTAAACGGGTTTACTCAGGTTAACAAATACATGCATACGTGCATTACTGAAGCAATTACTAAGGCAACATGAATAAAATGTGCTGGACTCCAAGTGGAGTTGGCCCATAGTACTAACGATAAAGAGAGATACAGTATATATGCACATATAACTTTTCTCCCATACTGGCTTCACTTCATTGACTCCCTGTTAATCCAGAAATCCTTCTTCTCACATACAAGGTCTTAGGTCCCATTGTAGACCTGAAGATGTGATAGTGCCATACAAACCAGATAGAACAGTTTAATCTCAGACTGCAGGCTTACTTGTGGTTCCTAGAGTATCTGAAAGTAGAATGAGAGGAATCAGGTATCAGGTCATTTTCTTGTGGAAACAGCTCCCAGTTTGGATTTGGAAAAGCAAGCATGATGTAACTGAAGTCTGTCCTGAGGAAAGTGAAACCAAAAAGGAGAACATTTTCTCTGTGCTCTTGCTGACAAGTATCAGTTAATTGCAAGAAGAAAAGGTTTCTGTTCCAGTAGAGATAGTAATAATTATTCTCTGGGTTGTATTTCTCTGTATTTCCTTCACGTAGAATGAAAGAAAAGTGTTTATTAAGCATTATAACATAGCTCTCTGTTCTGTGACACCACGTAGTTCATGCGAAAGCATAATACAGGTATGCGTGTCAGCCCAGTAAATCAAATCCATGTCCTTCTGTGGAAATGTGAGGATCAATATTGCTTTGAACAAACTAATCTGTACTTTGCATTCAATTGCTGCTTCAGTTGTCAGGGACAAGCATAATAAATGTCACAGGAAATCCAGGTCTCAATAAATCAATAGGAGAATCAAATTTATGCAGGAGCATGGCAATCCTGCACCTAGCTTGTCATTTGGATGTCCTCCCCAGAGTTTTATAGCACCCTAGAAGGTGTATTGATGCTGCTGTCTGCTGACAGAGATGTTGTCCTCACGGCATCTTTTTCTGAGCTTTGTCCTCACCACAGCTCACTGGTCATTCTGAGTCCTCGCTGTCTTCTTTGCGGTCTGGCAGGTGTTATGTGGTTGGCGACCCAAAGCAATATTTATATTCAGGCCCATGACCTCAAGCATGAGCATTGTGGTGCTGTGTCATCCAAACTGTTCGCTCATTCCTGAAAATAAATAGTTTCCCAGTCCATTTGCATGAGAGGATGGGAATGTCGATGCAGACATGTGTGGGTTTGGGGAGGTTGGTTGATAATGAAGCTTGTTTTTCATGGTCAGATGTGGGTGGAGGTGGAATGTTTAGCCAAATCTGGCCTTGGATATAGATCTGATGATGTTGATGGCGTTGGTCTGTCATTTTGCTCTGGCTTCTGTGTGCTGGGAGGATCTAAAAATCTACAACACAATCAGAAATTTAAGTTGGTCTCACCTACTCTCCACTCTCGGTTCTTTATCAATTGAGATTTCAACAGTGACTGTCTGCTCTCAATTGTCAGGCACTCATCTCTTCAATAATTTGCTCAGAGGGAAGCTCTTTTTCAGAGTCATTGAGTCCACCTGCAGGAGTAAAATCTATTTTACTCAACTAATTGATGAGTTAAATATAAGGGGGATGGCTCTTTTTAGGCCTGTCACACTTGTATATTTTACTTGGACCATATCACACACTTTTTAATGTACAACACTGAGTTTACCTGATATAGTTGCATATCACAATATAGGGTTGGAGTCATCATAGTCAGCACTTTCCAACAAACTCAGGTTAGTCGTTTTTTGTGTTCTTTTTTGGAGGATTTCTACTGCACTATAAGCCATAATTTTCAAAATCAAAAACAAAATAGGCTTGACCCATTTTACTTCATCGGGAATGAATATAGAATATATGAAAGTGTACTTTTTACAATTAAATTACCGGTACCAAAAAAAAATTGCAAAAAGCTGCTCAAGATAAACAAATGTCTCTTCCAGATTCAGGTGAAAGCTCAACATTTCAGTCCTGAACCACATCGAAAAGTTCTTCAAATTCACTGCCGCACTTCCCCACATAGCACATAGTCTTGTAGTTACTACTTATGTTTTCATTGAACACAGACTAATCTTAGAGTAATCTCTGACAGAACAGACTGGGGAAAAAAGTAAGTGAACTCTTTATTTAAGAGTCTCTAACAACCTCCCTTAGCAGCAGTAACCACCATCAGATATTTTCTGTAGCTATCTAGGAGACTTGCACAACAATAAAGATGACTTTTGAGTCTTTCAGCGTCCAGTCATTTAATTTCATCAGTATTTTTGGAACGTGTTGATTGGACAGCCCTCTTCTGAAATTTCCCCATTGTGGGACAAATAAAGGGATTTTCTATTTTCTATTCTATTTCAGGCCAGAGTGCTGATGTGTGCTCTGAGCTCATTTTCTTTTATCAGGCGGCTGTTGTTGCTGTATGTCTATACAGGTATGTGCAATAAGCTAGTAGCTTATTGAACATATAGACATACAACATCTTACTGTCTTCTGCTTAAGTTATGAAGTTCACCTTGCGTTTTAAACTTAAAAGACTGTGAAGCAATAATAAACACTGCAGGAAAGACATGAAAAGATAACAAATGGCATCACTCTCAACTGTGTCTTGGAGTCAAGTGCAAGCAGTTTAATTAGGCCGATGGCAAAAGTACTAGAGGCAAAACATAAAGTTCAAAAGAAAACTGAAAACTATGAACTGTCTGAAATATAAGGTCTAGGGCTTTGAAACACCAGACCTGGGAAACACCTCAGGTAATCATCTATTGATGAAATAGCAACCTCACTTTATTCATTTTTTTAAATTGAGAATTTCATTATTTCTGCCATTACTGGATAAAAATGAGAAAAGAGATTTACAGAAACACTGCTTTAATATTTCCAGCTTTAATCTGATCTAAGATCAGGTGATATATGATGGCTCTCTGACAGCCACAGCAGAGAAGTTTCACTGCGTTTCTGTTAAAGGTCAGAGTTCAGTCTAGTTTCATATTTAGCTGAAAATATGCAGTGCAGCTTTCCAAGTCTCTAATGAATTTAAAGTTATAGGTTTTAATATTTCAGTACAGTTTGGGAGGATGAGACATTTTAATCAAAGAATGCAGATCGTGTTGGGAAAAATGAATCCATTATGAACGGATCCAGACTGGATGAGCTGGAAAATGACCGGAGCCTGAATTGGATCTGGGCCTGAGTCGGTCTGAATAGGGCCT